>JAUMHB010028623.1:1600-14778 GCA_032359685.1 Pittosporum tobira | reverse complement strand
CCTCAAAATCGAATCGGGTTAGGGTTCTTTGCGTTCGGATTCTCCTGGGTTTCTTCCTCGCAAGTCGCTGTTTTTTCGATACAACCATGGATCTAGACCTTCTATTTCCCCTCATTTTCCCTTTGCTGGTAAAATAGACTTCAAAATTACGTTATTAAGAAGAGTTTGTCAAACTTCTAATGAAAATAAATTATATATTTACAAAGTAAAATAAAAGAAAAAATGTATAAAATATGGTCAAGATTGACTCTAATATTTCATTTTCTTTTATTGGAATAGAGATTTATAAATTATATATATCTTACTATTTTAAATTATAAGAATTAAAAAAAAGTATGATTTATTTCAAAATAAAAGAATACAATGACTGAATGTTATAACACATATATTTATTCTAAATTTTATTCTTTTGTTCCCATTCTTTCACTATATTAAACCTCTTTGGTTACATAATTTTTATATGTGATTATTAAAATTTACTTTGTTTTATTATTTAATAAATTTTACATAATTATTAAATAATTTTTAGAGGCAATTTGAATTCAAAAATGACTTGCTCCATAGTCGACACTGGTTCTTCGAGTGTCATGCTGTGCTTCTCGCCTCACATATTTCATATTACAAAAAGAAATAGAAGTTTGTCAATTGTTACACCAAAAGAATCAATTTAACTAAATTTACATGTAAAGAAAAGGAAATGAAAAACATTGAGTTTCACTAATTAAAAATAGCATAAATCGCTAAATTGTTATTTATAGAAAGCAAATAATCCGAAGGTGAAAAACAACATTGGCTTATTTCATAAAAAAGATAAATTATAGGGCAAATGAGATTAAACTTATTTTTATTTGATTATAGCACAAAAGCCAGCAACCAAACCATTAGTAGAAGACCACAAAATCGAAAGTATCTCCAATGATATTAACCTATGTAAAATAAACTCTTGTAGTAAAATTAGACATATTTTAAGAAAATATTTTTATAGATTGATGTTCCATTATGATATTTACATATTAGAAAATTGTTTTCTAAATATTTTATTTTAGAAATGGTGTGGAATATCAACTACATTTGTAATGAAGTCATAAAAAATATCACGTCATTTTAATGTACTAAAACAGAAACGTACTTCTAACTTTGAAAAGTTCCAAACACAAATAACCATTTTTAATTTTGAAAAGGAAGTAGCAGTTTGTATAGATCGAGTTTTTTTTTTTTTTTTTTTTTTAATTTTCTCTAACCATTCCTTGGGGTGTAAAGTTTATCCATCAATACCGCTATACTGGAGGTAAAGTGATGAGGCAATTCCCGGTGCTCATGTTTTCAACGCTCAGTTATGTTAGACAAATTAAGAAAATTAATCATATATTCTCTCTGTTTCATTTATTATCATTTTATCTATGTGAAAATTAAAATATTAATAAATAAAATACAAATATATTTTAAAAATTTTAAAAATGTATTAAGAAGAATTTACCATCCACAATGATTAATTCTTATATCTTCTCAATTCAACCTATATTATAATTCATGGAACTAATATAAACTATTCTACTTACATAATAATTATAAAAAAAAAATGAGAAAGCGGTTTTTACTGTTGGTTTCGGGAAAAATCCGAACCGCAATCACTTTAGATTTTTTACTGAATATTTTCCTGCAACCAAACTGAAATTAAATTCCCGAAACCGACGGTGCGAGTATCCGCGGTATGGAAAAAAACCCGATTTATAGCTTTTTTTTGAGAAGTCCTAACCAAGATCTTTAGAATACTATTTTTAGTAAACGTAGTTATTGGTCACGTGACTTCAACCAAGCAAGTTATTTGGAATTAGGTTTTAGTTAAACCTGGTTATTGCTGACATTTAACCTAGTATAGAATTATATAATCGTCCACAACTTACTTTTCAGTTTTATTAGTTGAGCAAAACCATGATCCGATTCAAAAGGTGTATTTGTAATCTAGCCGAAGAATTGCAGATCGAAATACTCTTTTAAGTCTTCCAGTTGAATCTCTCCTCCGATGCAAGGTCGTCTGCAAGCTCTGGCTGTCGCTAATCTAAAACCCTAGTTTCATCGCAACCCACCTTCATCGCAGCGCCATGAACCGGGCAATCACTGCATTATCGCCCAGAGTCTCCAACCAAGGCCGGACACCCACATGACATCTCTCCTTCACCTCAATTCCCTCCAACAAGATCCCCTTAATCTCAACCTCCCTTTTCCCAATTCTACAATGAAAATTGTTGGCTCGTGCAATGGCTTGCTTTGTCTCACTAGAAAATTAGATATTTGCCTCTGGAACCCCGGTAATAGACAAGTGGAGGACATCTCAAATTTTACCACGAGCTCTTCCCACCATAATCATCATCCATTGCCCAAAAGGTGAGCTTCAATTTCCTATCTTCATCAAGCTTACGCAAAAATGACTTTTTAATTATTGTATTCATGCTCAATTTTTATATTAGTCATTGCACTAAAAAATTAAATAAAGTTATCACTGTACTTTCATATATTTTTATTTTATTCACTCTATTGGAAAAATTTGTAATTCCGTTAAAAAAGTTAACAAAACTAACAGAATTAACTTATGTGTCATAAAATTAATTTTTATTCTTATTTAAAAATTATGTGTCATCCTACTAAGCTGCTTTGTAAGACCTCCTATGCTTATGTGGAATTGAAGAGTAAAAATAAGCTACAATTTATATTTTGATAAAAAAGAAAACTATTTTTAAAAAATAGAAAAAAAATAATGAGTAAAAACAAAATTCAAAAAAATATTTTATTTATTGATACGAAGAACTAATGATTCAAATGAGTATTTTTATATATATATATTGAAAAATATACGTGATATTATATAAAATATGTATCAAATAATAAATAAATATTACACACTATAATTTAAATCTCATAAATATAAGTATGCTTAAAAGATTCTTTAAACTCCTTAATGGAGAAAGAGAACAAGTTTTGGCCCAAAATCTCGACATCAGGCCATGGAATCTTCTGAAAAACCTCATTGTGCACGTCAAACAACAATAAACACCTCTCTTTCCAGTAAGGAAATCCTATAACAATGCAGTTGCACCTGCTCCGTATGATCATCTCAAACTTGAACTCCAACTCCACTTCAATCTCTCTCCAAGAACATTTATTTAGGAATACACCTCAACCCGACGAGAAGAATTGTTTATCCAACAAAAGCGTACAATATGTTAGAAAATATAATATTAATTATATTTATATAATTAATATTATAGTATTTATAGTAATAGAATTAATTAATTTTCATCATAGAATAAAATGAAGTTATTTGACCCATAAGTAAATTTGACCCTCAAGTTAAGCATGCATATACAAGGTCTTATATTTATTTCATAATTCTTAAGTTATATTAATATAATTTTGTTCTTATATTATTTAAATATATGATTTCTTATATTATGTTTGTTATTTATATTTTCATATAAACTTTAATACAATCCTCGCAACCTTGTAATCACTAGCGATGGAATCAAAGCCAAACGCAACTGAAGCTTCAGTTGTAGTATCGAGGACTTCAATGGTGAAATTAGAAATATCCTTCTTTTTTCTAGTGGCCGGGTTCCAGAGGCAAATAAGGTCTGATTTGCTGGTGAGACAAAGCAAGCCATTGCAGGATCCAACGAGTGTCATTTCTTCTGCGCAAGTAGAATTGCGACATGGGTGGTTTAGACTGACGGGGTATTGTTCGAGGGAATTGAATGGAATTGGGATCAAAACTGTGGGCGATAAAGGAACGGTTGTTTGGGTTTTTGGCAGTGCGATGAATGTGGGTTGTGATTTTTAATTAAAATCATTCTAAACAACTTTGCCCCATAAAATTAACAGATCGACATGTACCGAAAATAGAATTCAATTGAGAAAATCATAAAAGGAGTTGAAAGTTGAAACCAATCCGCTGATTGTTTGCTTAGGAACTGTCCATCTAATATACACAACGAATTTATTGTATGGGTTTTTATAATATCAATAGAAAGATTTATCGGATCCGTATTTTTAATACAATATAATTTGTTTGTGTGACTAAAAATATTTAGCCATGCAGACTACATTAATTGAACCCTAAATTATATTAGGCTCTTTCTTCCCTCGTTTTGGAGAATTATAATTCCACAGTACATTGAGGTGGAATACCATGAATTTTACAATCGTCGCCTGTTAAGACATAGGACCCACTTAGTTACTTATGGAATAGGAGGGTTTTCTGTAAACCCTAATTTAATTTGGAAAGTTAAGGAGAAGGACTTTGTTTATGCAGCTAATTGCCAGAAAGAGTGACGAGTCTGCAGTGTGTCCAAACGTACGCATCAAGAAAATGACTTGCCTTTTAACTCCAAATTTATGAGTTAAATAGAGGAAACTAATATTGAAAAATGATATTTCAGGTATTTGGTAATTATGCGAAAGCCTTTTTGAGACAGCAGGCATTTGATCTCCAAAGCACTTTAGCAGAAGCTGAATAATTGTGTTTTAAAAATGCATCTTAGCTGATGAGACAAATTATGATCTATGGGCGAAGATGAGTTTTTATTTTTATTTATTTGTTTTTACTAAATGAGTTTTCATAAATATGATATACGTACAAACTCATTATTGTATAGATTTTGATTTATGTTTTATTATTTTTTATTTTATAGACACATCCAAATGTAATAAGAAAGCACTTGTGGATGTTCTAGCTGTAATTGAGAGAGAAGAAGCGGCTACTGGGGAGATTAAGGTTGAACTGGAGAAAAGATTGGAGATGATTACGACTTTGTGAATGCGGAAATTAAGGCGAAAGAGACAGATTCATGTGAAAAGTAGCAGGAGAAAGAAAAATATGGTGAAAAAGATAAAACGAGAAATGGTGAAAAGCATAAAGAGACATATGGTGAAAAACAGAAGGAATCTGAGGTTAGGGTTTCACAGTCATCAGTAAGAAAATACAAGGAAAAGGAGAATGTTTCACAAAAGATGATAAGGTAAGAAGAGGAGTAGACGCAACGATGGCTTGGTGGAGTTGCTTGTTGAAGCGATAGGAATAGTTGGTAGAGGTAATGGGAAGAAGATGGTTTTTTCGTCGATCGATCAAAGGAATTAAGATTGAGAATTTGACACAAGAACAAGTGATCAAAAAAGATAAAACATAAGGTCAATTTTTTCTTTGGCATGAAATAATTTTTTTTGAAGGCAGTACGTTCTCATGAATTTTCCGACTCATGTTCAAGATGTCTACAAGCCAAACATAGATGAGTTTAATGATGAATATGATGGTGTGCAACTTTGAAAACATACAAGCAGTTATTTTTGCAGCATTCTGTCGTTACTAACTGTGGAATGGTGGTGAAGGAGAAGCAAGGGCATTTTGGTTGACACATCATTCTGCCGTTACTTTTATATACTCCCACTATATCTTTGTCTGTATGTGCCAAGTAGTACCAAAGATACTAAGCCGTGTGTGTGTGTATATATATATATATATATATATATATATGATACTTCCTTCACTCGGACAAATAGAATTTAGCTTCTTTGTAAATATTAAAGATTTTAAATTTTATTTAATGTTTACATCAAAATATGATACGTGGTCAATCTATCCCATATTAATTGATGTGTAGCTAAGATATTACAATCTCCCCATTTTAAATGCTTGACGTCTCCGTCAAGCTCAAACAGTCCTCAAATTAATTATTCGGATACCCCAATCCCACATTGAGTAATGGAATTCGAATCAACAGTCTCATCACCTGTCTTAATTCAAATCAATGTTTAAATTCCATTTACAATTTAAAATATTTCTTATAGTTAATAAATTTAAATATAAATAACCATTAGATTAAATTTAGTACCGTTGATCTAAATTCTAGAGTAATGTGGGATAAATTGGTTTCCTTATAAAGCTTAAATCTACTACTAAGAGTAACATAACTTAATCATGACTTTTAATTAGACATGTGATAGGCTTTCAAAATCGTAAATTTTTTAAGTAAGTTACAAAACTCTATTTAGATAGTAGTGTTCTAACAATCTTTGTCTAAATTCGATTAATTGTTGCGCTAGACAAACATTTACGTACCTCCTACTATTATGTAACACTCCCTTCATGAACTAGAGGAAAGGGAGGTCACTAACAACAAGTTAACCTCAAAGTGATACTAATAAACTAACCCAAATGTTCACTTATATTTTAAAGAATGGATCATAATCTGTAAAAGTTATAACCTTAAATCTATCTAAATATTCTTAAAACCTCAGCCCACTAATATACTCATATAATCCTCATCTTGAAAACAATTTTATAAATATGAAAATACCATCAGAAACTACACTTCAAGAAGTCTAATATAGCTTTAAGAATGACTCGAATCGGATTTAAAATCAATAAATTATCAAAATTCAAAAAAAATAATTTATTATTGAAAATCTACTGCAGTAGTTATGAAAAATTCAATTATGACTAGTTTAAAACCATAATTATTAAAAATTCAAAACAAAAAAATTATAATAGACTCCTCAAGGATTCCGAAAATATAAAATTCATTCAGTTTTGACAACTGACGGTTTAGAAAATGAATTTAGAAAATAAGTGACATAATATGTCAAGACAAAAGCTATAGCAAAAACTAGTTTTACAAAACTTGAAATATAATAATTCATACTATATATTTAGAAATAAATCAAAAAATAAAACTTGTAGACAAAATCAAGAGCTTTTCAGAAAAATAAGAATCAAATAATTTGACAAAATATAGAATTTTCTATGATTTAAACAAGTATATCCAAACTCTTTAGTGAACAAAGTAGCTACTAAAATCGTTATTTTAGTTATATTTAAAAGAGGAATTTGAAAAAACTTAAAACACGAAACTTGTAGATAACTGAATATGGATTTCACAGAATTAAGAATCGAATAAGTCGGAGTTATAATTGATTTTATACGAAATTTATAACATGACTGAATTCTAGGAAGATTAACAAATAGTTCGAATTAACTAGAGAGAATAGAACGGATGTCACACCTATAACTATTTCTTCAATACTTGTTGGAAAGTCTCATAGTCTTTCATTCTTTTGCTCCGCCATGCTCTCTCTCCCAGCTGCCTCAACTTTACTGATTCATTTCGAAGCGTACAACTTCTTACCATAATCTAATCCTAATGTAAGGTTTATGTATATTTAATATTTATTTATTTTCTTTTTCTTCTCTAATATAATTTTATTAACAAATTCTATATTTATTAAAAAGCCCAACCTTATAGCACTGATCCATAATTTAAATAGTACAAAATTACTAATGTCTTCTACTAATACTATCAAGCCAACAAATAAGATTTCACTAATATACTTATTTAATTTTATTTCATATTTTGTTTTTAATAAATCTCAAAACACTAAATTCTAATCCCCAAAAATAACAAAACTCAAATTTAATCAAATATTTCTAACTCAATAATATATAATTCAGAAAAAAATATAATTTTAAAAAATATTATTATTAAAATTCTGAGTATTACATGTTACCTATGATTTTGTAAATTTTTTAACTAACAAACTCAAAAAACACTATTGAGATAGTTGTGTCATGACAATCTTTATCGAGATTCAATGAATTCTTATCTAAACGCTAGACAATCATTTACCTCTTAGTTTATTTGAGCGTTTAGTCTTATTAATCTCCGCCTAAACTCAACTAATCCCAAAGTTGGCTCTCTTTTTGCTTGTTAAACATGCCTAACAATTTTTATAACATTGCTATATGGTAAAGCCTCAAGTGATAGTATAATAAATGAAAAGAAATTGACATAGAATGCAGCTATGTCTGATGTCATAAAAGTGTTAGATCAATTATCACAAATTTAAAAAAAAAAAAAAAAAATTATTAACAGACAAATTGAACAGATTTTATCATCTCCGAAGGCCCTATATCACTTCAACCTTATGATTTATCAGGTGAAAGGAATATATAGCACTTCCCATTCAGAACGACAACCTTGTCATTCGTTAACACAAGCTTATGCCCTGCACCCTGTACTTACCTCCAAACAAGCTCAAAATCTAGAGTGACAGCGTTTCAGGCTCGTCTATTTTTAGAGGATCTAGCATGTTCGCGTGCATGTTTGTGGTGACTTGAGGCTGGGTCATTTCGGTCCCAGGTGAGGGGTGCGACCACTAGGTTACCATCTACCCATATAATATTTATTATTGCTTTTTCAGCCTTCGTAATAAACATGAATGTAGCAAACCAAGCGATTTGAAAACCATTCTACATATATCTTGAAAATACCACAAATCAATACGTGTTTATAACTTCCGTGTAATCACCTCAACTGTTATACAGTATGACTTCAAAGGTAAGATCCAATGAAATTATGAGGAAAGGAAAAGAGAACACAAATCAAATGGTTTTGCATATTCGTCGTACATCCCATCATAGAAGGGGACTTGATTCAACTGGACTTGAGAGATCTAAAATGCATATAGCAAGTTAGAGGCGAAGTACTATTCTTTCTTTCTGGCTGATTTTAGTGCATTGTGTCTGCGAAACTTGGTAAGATACTCCATTCTTGAATCATGATTCTACATAAACTTCTTGATTACAAATGAAAAAGCCGCCTGCACCTGAGAAACACAGTAGGAATGGCAGCCGACACATATTTAGCTGTAATATTCAGGTGAAGAAAACAGAAATACGGAGATTCCTTTATGGGGAAATGTATGTATGGCAGCCGACACAGAGTTAGTACTAATACTATGTGCATGTAAGAAAGCATGATTAAGTATATATAATCATGAATTTTGTGCTATTATACCCCTTATGTTCCAAAATATAATAGAATTATTGATTGTAATAAGTTGACTTTCAATAATTTTAAATTTAAAATTACACGAATTTATTTGATTATAGTCAATAAAATTATGAAAATCTTAAACTATTTGAAAAGACTTTAAGCTGTAAAAAATCGAAAAATAAACCTAAGCCCAAGGTCATAATGTTTTTTGCTCAGGACCAAGATAAATGTAATGTTAGCGGTGCAGCCAATAGTACCTAGGTAGAATTCTCTATATACTACACCCTCTGTTCTGAAAATAAAGATGCACTTTTAATGAATTTTTAGTTTTACTTTACAAGTATATCACAAAATTAGATAGAAATGTAGTACCAATGGCACGATAGAACTCAATTTACTAGGTATATACTGTATAAAAAGGACGTGTTGAGAACATCATGTCACTTTAAAGTCTTAAATTAGAAATGTATTTCTAATTCTTGAACGGATTAGAAAGAAATAACTACTCCAACTCTAAGTTTGAAAGTGAGGAAATATAAAAGTCTCAACTCATAAAAATTTGTAGAGATATTTTTGAACCATCCTCGATGCACAAAAAGTTTGAGAACCGATGACTGGACCGGGACTGACCTGGTCAAAGTCCGGACCGGTTAGGATTGAGCCGGGCTTTCAAAAGACCAAAAAGGCTCAACAGGCCGCCATATTAGGAGAAAGACCGGCTTAAAGACCGGCCTGGTCTGGGCCAATCTTTGGACCGATACTGGTTAAGACCGGTCTGGGCCCAAGTCGACCTGGGCCTAGGCCGGTCCTAAAAACCCTATGAAAATCTTGCATAAATTATCAAGTATTATAAAAAATTACTCTTTTTGTTTTCAATACTCTTTTTTAAAATTACTAAGTTTTATAAAAAATAAGTTTATAACTATATAAATTATTAACTACCTAAAGTAAATAACTATGTAAAAGAGTTAACTATATAAATATAGCTATATATATAACATGATTATATAACTAATTATATAAAATAACTATTTTAACTAACTTAATAAAAGTAGAACCATGAATTACTAACTTAATAAAAGTATTTTGAAAGTTATATATAGAAAAATAATTTTAAATAATTTTAGAAATTAAAAAAAATTTAAAAAATAGAAAAAATACGGTTGAGGACCGATCCAGGACCGGTCCGGGCCGGTAGTCCTCAACGGGCCTCACTTTTTGGTATATAATCTGGCCCAACCCGCCTGGTCAAGTAAAAAGACCGGCATTGTTTTTTTCAAATAAATGCCGGTTCTGACAAGCCTGGGCTAAAGCTTGACAGACTGGTTTTTTTGTGCTATCTCTACTCCGTACACAAAGAAAAACAATAACTTCAAAGTATCATGAAACAAGTCAATGCACCTTGTATGGAAATTTTTTGCAGAGAGTCATCTGTCATATTTTTGTTCCACAGAAATAGTTTTATTTAGATTGATAATAGTAAAATGCCGCAATTTCTAATGGATGTGGAACGGACAGAGTATCTAATGACTGACCATGTTTTCATTGCTAACATGAAATTATGTGAAGATAATGAGTTGAAATATGGAACAAGAAAATTACAGAAAAATTTACCCTTCGCTCATACCTGGTTTTTTACTTTCCAACATTCCTGGAATTGGCTAGTTCAACTTAACCAGGCTCTCGACGTAGTTGTAAACTCCATATGTGCGCATTTGAACTTGAGTTCGTTTAGTCTCTCTGCTCACAGGGTCATATAAGAACAGCTCTCTCCCATTGTTTTTCTCTACAACAATTTCTCCGGTCTTCAAACACGCTACTACCCTTACCTTCTCCGTAAAAGGTCCAACACTCAACTTTTTAGTCCACGAGCCTTCCCCACGACAATCATCATCCATTGCCCAAAGGTTGGCCACCAAGTTCCTATCTTCATCCCGGTTACACACAATTACAGCTAAAGATTCCTTAAACTCCACCATGAAATGAAAGATGCCTTGTCCCACACTATTGGAATCCGGCCGTGGAATCTTCTGAAAAACCTCGTTGTGCATATCAAACGAAATGAAAAACATCCCTCCAATAACCCACCTGTGTGTCATTGCGACCCAGTAAGGAAATCCATTAACTATGGATTGACAGCTGCCCTGCATCATTTCGAACTCCAATTCCACCTCAATCTCCCTCCAAGAACCCTTACTAAGGGAATACACCTCGACCCGACCGGGAAAATTCAAGCTCCGACTAGCCCACACAATTCTCACAACCTTGTAATCATTTGTGACGTTATCAAAACCAAACCCAGTTGAAACTTCAGCAGTAGTATCCAGGACTTCAATGGTGAAATTAGAAATGTCCTTCACTTGTTTGGTGGCCGGGTTCCAAAGGTAAATACGGTTGGATTCAGTCGTGAGACATAGCAAGCCATTACAGGATCCAACAACTTCCATACCCGATGAGCTAATAGAATTGGGACATGGGTGGTCGAGATTTATGGAATGTTCCAAGGAATTGAGGTGAAGGAGCGAGGTTATGTGGTTTGGGAAGGACATGGGCTGAAAACTATGGACAATAAAGGAGTGTTTGTTTGGGTTCGTGGCGATGCGATGGAGGTGGGTTTTGATAAAACTTGCGCTTGAGATTAGGGACAGCCAGGTCTTGCAGACGGCCCTGCATCGGAGGAGAGGTTCAACTGGGAGTTTTGTAAGTATTTCAATTAACAAGTCTTCTGGCAGAGTTAAGCTAGACATATTATGAGTTTGATGATTGTTTTTCTCAGCTAATAGAACTGAACTGGATGCAATTGTGAATTTGAAGAAAAACGGAGATGGGGACGAGGACTGGAAGAAAGACTTTGAAATGGTCTTCAGTCCCCAAGTCTTGTGGTAGGTAGCTGTCACCTTATTGTTAAATTTCCACCACGAATTTTTTTTGGCTTCCTACGACTTTTCAAACTTTGGCCAACTCATATCATACCCACACCAGAGGCGCGCACAGTTTTTGGGTCCAATCACGAGGTAAAAATTACGCGCTGGAAGGAAAGACAAAATTAATTGAGATTATTAAATAATTTATCCCTGCAAAACTTCCCCAACAGCCACTTAAAGGTTCGTAAATTAACTCAAGCCTCTTGCTCAAGGCTAGTAAGGTTAAGACTCTGCGCTTCACTTCATTGAAGCGTGCCTAGGTAATAAAGGAGTGATTTTGAGCTTAAGCTCAATTTGCTAAAAAATATGAGGTCTGTCTAGACAATAAATGCTTTTGAAATCGAACAAATAATTTTGGTTAATAGATATTTGAATTGTACATGTGGGCTAAGTCGACATTTTTCTTGACCTATGGCTTCTTTATATGTTTTTAATTTATTCCTTTCAAATTGTTTATGCATATGAATAGTTTGGTCATAAAGGTAAAAGAAAAAGTAAACCCTTTACTTTTGTTACACAAATGTGAAATAAATTATTAAATTTTATTGAATTATAAAAATTTATATTGCTTTTCTACATTATACACCTCCTTTCAATAATGTTTGCGTCTCGTGCCTGCATCTTGAGCCTAGACTCGAGGAGGTATTTGTACCTCGGGTCAGCAACGGATTTTTATATTAAAGATTATATATTTTAAGAATGAGATAAATATTAAAACTTTGAAATAGTAGGTTGTTACAAGGATTCAAACACTTACTTCTACTGCTAGAAAGTGAGACTACAACCAACTCTGCTAGAGGTAGATGTTTAACTTAAAAGCATACATATACTATATATGCAAATTTCAAAATTTGAGGGCACATGGGCCCCTCAGGCACATACCTAAATTCGCCCCCGCCTCGGGTGCACCTTAAGCCTTAATAATAAAAGGTGGCACCATAGCGCAATATCTGATACCATCAACAAAGTATCCTAAAAGAAGACATGAGATTGTACCCGAAAAAAGAAAGAAGACATGAGAACTCTTTGGATCGAGTAAGTAGCTATTCACCAAAATAAATCAACAAACAAACTAAGCAACTTGAGAACCTGATAACAAACTCTTTTAGTAGCAGAAATCATAAGTAGTTTATAAGATCAATGTAATAAACTAACTGTGAAGTTCTGTATGTTTGCAGAACCCGAAAAGGAAGAAAGGAATAAAATATAACTGAATTTCATTCTTTTGCATATATCTATACACTTCTTTATATACACTCGTAAGCCTAACTACCTTATCTACATGCTGTTACTTCGATACTGACCATAACAAATTAACTGACCATAACAAATTAACTTGAGAACCATAACAAATTAACTTGAGAACCTGATAACAAACTCTTTTAGTAGCAGAAATCATAAGTAGTTTATAAGATCAATGTAATAAACTAAC
>JAUMHB010028612.1:0-22582 GCA_032359685.1 Pittosporum tobira | reverse complement strand
ATGCTTTATGCATACCTATTTGCAATAATTAAAAGCTTTATAAATTAATTTAAAAAATCATTAATTATATCAAACTTAATAATTACTCAATCCAAATCGAATAAGGCAATTTGACTCCCTCTCTTCCTTCATGCTCACAAAATACATTAAAATATTTAATACTTAACAATATAATTTAGATTAAAACGTGTAATTTAATTTTTAATATTAAGTTGTATCATTATTTAAAAAATAAAAGTAATTAGATATTTTTCATCGAATTTTTATATATACATAAAATGCATAATAAAGGGAAGTCAAATCCCGATTAGGAGCCAATGTTGAAATTGAAGTGAAGCCTGAGCATGTTGCTCAACCCAGCACCATTCATACCCCAAAGGTTGGAAAATTGATGGGTGGGTTTTTTTTTTTTTTTTTTTTTTTTTTTTTTTTTTTTTTTTTTTTTTTTTTTTCTGGTGTATGATGGACATCACCTAAAACCTCTCTCTTGTTGGATTCGAGACAAAAATCTAAAAGCCTTATGTCACGTCTTGCACTCTTTGGTAAGAGGCTAACAGGATGATGACATGGAGTCACGTAGACGCTTACATGGAATTTATGTGGACATTCACACTAGGAGTTTATGTGGCACTTATTGGGCGTATACGTAGAGTTTATTGGGCACATAATTGGAGCTTATTGAACGCTTACGTGACATCAACTAGAAGTCTCCAAGAAAATTCTAGAATAGTAAAGACTTGAAAAATACTTGTAAATATCTTAGATATTTGTAAGGATAGTTTTGAAAACTCATTTGTAGCCGTTAAATCAAAGTGATCACTACCGTCCGTTGTGGAGGTGGAGTAGTATAAATAAGGGAGGCGATCATTTGGTTAACCATCCATTCCAAGCCTTGTAAAGTATTCTCAAGCTTAATAGAAGTTTTCTCTTCAAGTATTCTTGTCTACTCTTCTAGCAAGCTCTTAGTAGCTTCATTTGGAGATGAAAGGCTTGTTTAGCAACACTTGGGGGAGTTAGTTGACTAAGACCGCACGGTTGGGACTTGACAACCACCAAAGCCGTGACACTTAGAAAGCCCATAAATGTGTTATGCGACCAAGTAAACTTTCTTTGGTTCTTTCTTTATACGGTTTACTATTTTTATCTTTTTTAATTAATTATTCCTACTCCTATTGAGATTTTGGTTTAGACGAATATTGTTGATTTGTTACTTGACTTCCTTTTCTTCCTTAATTATGTTCGTGCAACTGACCTTGATTTCAGAGGCTATGTCCGCGCTGTCCAAAGCTTGTATCATGCCGGTTGAATGTATATATGAGTTGCTAAAGCATGTATGTTTCAAGTGAATCCATACCAGATCTTTGTTTTCATAGTTATCAGCCGGTTGCCAACACTCTTTGGTTTATTAAGTTGAGAGAATCACTTTTATATGCAAATCAATTTAAATATTTGGACGTAGTCGTTAGACCAGAGGGAAAAATTATGTTTGATGTGGAAGAATTGCCGAAAATTGAATTTCCCAAAGCATGTGAAGTTGATCACTTGGAGCTCACAATTATGGAATTATGCGATTTCACTGCATTGAGGCGTTTGCTTTGAAGTTGTCGTCCAACTACACTTAATGTGATAGTAGGATTACGATATGTGGGCACATTTAGTCAGATTGTACGCTACAAGTCAGGGCGTTCGCGGGCAGTAAAGTGCTCCACCTTATGTCATTCTGCATGTTGGCCAGAGGAGTTCAAGAATCTAAAAGTTGAAGAACTAGTTGCCGAGAGGGGTGATGCTTCAGGGTACTGTTACTACCCTACTATCAGTTTCCAACTGAAGTAATGACCTATAATTTGCTGCTATATATTGAACTTGAATTGGTATGATCTGTTTTCATTTTCGTTTATATTTTCACTTACACTTTTATTGCTTATTTTTATTTAATCTTATCTAATTGTGTTATGAAGAACTATATAGTACTCATGTCAATTCCACGTGTTAATTTTACGGTAGATAGTTTCGTCGAGTATGTAGGTCTTCATTAATAATAAATACATTAATTATGATGTGATGGTGATATTAGAACCTAGAATTAATTGGTGATTAATTTCGAACTTGATTGGATGAGGAAATTAGTTTAATAAATGTTGGAATTATATCCATATGCATGCATGTGTATATATGTGTGTATACACACACGTGTGTATATATATACACACACACAGATAGTATATTATAATGTACCTATAAAATTATATTTTTTTCACAAAATGATATTATAATGTACCTATAAAATTATATTTTATGAAAATTGTATAATGTAATGTAACTATTTCAGATGAGTGTAGAGTGTTGGTTTTCCGAAACATCATTGAGATCCAGCTAGGGGCCTACAAAACAAACCCTGGAGATGGTCTTCGAGGGAGAGACTTTGATACCTAAATCAGACTATAGCCTTTCAGAGAGAAATATATTGGGAAATCGAATACAAGTGAATAATGAATGAATGAGATATAGGACTTACCTTGATCTGCCGCTTTATATAGTTCTAGACTGCTCTCTAGATGTAGCTTGAATATTTATTCATAAACATCTATCGCCGGAGATGGTTATCTAAGATAAGCATCCGATATCTATCTGAGTTAAATCATTAATACTTCTGTTATTATCTTCTCCAAGATGCCATGTGTTGCACTCGGGTTGACTAAAATATTTTACCGTATCATTTATATATATATATATATATATATATATATATATATATATTTCTAGGCAGAAAGGTAAAACAGAGGCTAGCCACGTGATGGAAAAAGAAAAAAAAAATCTGTTCCTAATTAAATAAGAGATGGTTCTCAATCTTATAAGGAAGCAAGACATAGCTAGTAAGGTTGATCAAATTGGATTCTGCATTAATGAGTCAGTAACCTAATCTAAATATTAGGCACGACTATTACACAAAGTGGGCAGGTGGCCGGGCTGGTTCATGTTTGGGTAAGAGAAACCAAATGGGCACCTGCTGGTACCCTCAATCATGTACTGAGCTCCAAAGTGGAGATACTTGAATTGTTCGATAGCAAAGAGATAGAGTACATATGGGGTGAAGAAGAAGATAAACCAGAGAAAATAGTAGATAGAGAGAAGAGATGAGTTAAAAGAGATAAGCTCATTTTAATTGACGTCTTCTCTGCAATTACGATGCATACATATGTAGGATATTTCTTATCAAGCAGGAAATCATACGAAAGCCAAAATATACCCTCACACTTCAGAAAAATTACTCCGTAGGCACTTTTGCTATTGTGACATAAGCTCATGGATTCAGTGGTTTCTCTTGTTGATAAGTGGATCAAATTGGTCATGGAGAAGAATTTCGAAGCATGAATCTTGTAATACACGGAACTATGTTTCCGAATGAATACTAGCTATCTGGATATCTGTTAGCTGCCAAATCAATCAAAGTGAGTTTTATGGTCGTACGTTGATGCAGTCCGTGCATAATTGTGTGAAAACTAATTTCAATTATTTGCGAATGTTGTGTCTTAATTCTTAACGTTGTTCGTTTAGACGAGCAAACTTTTGGATGCATAATTCCCAACTCCCTTTTGATTGAGGAACTTAATCTTTGAAAACGCACGGGTCGGGGTTGAAAGATTTACAAATTTATGTTCTCAATGAACTGAAGAGGGTGAAGATCAGGTCCCAGGCCAAGAATGGACCTGATTTTATTGATGTTTCAATCTTTTACATGTAGGAATTGATATTTTGGAGTTATGTTTGCCATGCTATATTAACATTGATGCATAATTAATGATTCCTGGTTTAATCATCTTTTACCTTAACTTACCTTATTGAGAGATTAAAATTGATAGGATACAACACAACGCGAAGGATTTAAAATATCAAATGGTACACTTTGAGAGACTTGATTGCTGAATATCTTTGGAGCTAGAAGTTGATGCTCCTAGTTTAACTTCATTCAAGTAGAGCCATGTTTCTCGTCTTGGATGAATATTGTTTCAAGTGAAGGTTCGGCATAGCTTCGTTTTCGTAATTACCAAACGATTGCTGGCACTCTTTGGTATATATGTTAAAGTTGAGAGAATCACTTTCATTTATAAAAATTTATTCTAATATTTGGAAGTAGTTGTTATTCCGGTGAGGAAAATCCCGCTGAATTGTTGAAAATTGAACTAATTAATGTCAGGTTGAGCACTTGGATCTCAAAGTAAGCTATGGAGACTCCAATACCCACTCTAAAACTTTAAAAACGACAGTCCTCTTGGTTGTTTGCTTTTACTCTAAAAACTATATCTGAATTCACTAAAAAAAAAATGAAAATGAAAATGAAAATGAAACTTCTCCCCTAATATCCATCAGCGTCGGTCGACAACACTCCGCCTCTCACATAATCTCGTATCCGTTCTCTATTCTCCTTTTTCGGCATGTAGCTGCTCTAATAAGTTTTCGATCTGAGATTGCAAATGAAAGATCTGGTGGAGGGACTAAGGGAGTATAGTGGTGGAGATGGATATGATTTTAGGGAAGAAGATGGTGGAAGTGAAGATGATATGATTTGAGGGGCGGCCGGAGGATTCAGTGGTGAGGATTGGAAGGAGAAAAGTGTGTGTGTGTGTGTGTGTTTTTTTTTTTAAAATTATTATTTCTAATTATAATGAATTCAGGAATAAATTTTGGAGCAAGAAGCAAACGACAAAATGACCGTCGGTTTTAAGGTTTTACAGTGGGTTTTGGAGTCTATCTTTACTCAATAGCATGCATGGCTTTGTTTTAGTGCTTTGCTTTGGAGGAGTTGTCCAACTACTTACTATAATTGTGGAACCATGTTTCGAATATTATGCGGGCACTTTTATTTCTTTTGTAAGCAACAAGTTAGTGTATTTGTCATTTTAGGTGATAGCAAAATTAATATTATGAAATAGTTTTTTTTTTTTCATATTAAAATTTTACGTAAAATTCTTTTGTGATTGTCTATTTTAATTATAACTACCGTTGCATAATTATTACTAATAAAATAAACATACATAAATGTACTTAAACATATTTAACTTTAAATTTTAAAGTTAAGTTGAAGTCGAAACATACATGAATATTAATGCTTTTTTATTTATTTAATAGAGTCATAATATAAAGTAAAAAGTGTTGTAACAAAATGAGAAGTAACTGGTAAGCATCAAGATGACAAGAAAAGTAGGCAATTAGTGTCATGCAAACTTTGTCAGACGTGAACTCACGTGACAGACTAGAGGAGGAGGAGGAGGAGGAGGATGAACTTAGAATGTGGAGCCCATGAACATAAATAATAATGTCGGATGAGCAAGCATCGCACCAAACCATAAAGCACTTTACAGATCCCACCAAGCAGACAGGTCAATAGAATAAAATCTTTACTTTTCCCATCTTATTAATTATTCAAACACCTCGGGTCCACCTAATTTTTCTTCCACTGCCATTCAATTGGATAAAAATTGAACTGAGTCATCAATTTTATTTGAATAATTTATTAAAATTTAAAATAAATTTTATATATAACACTTATTCAATTAAAAAATCGACTATAAAGATATATTGAGTTTGAGTAATTTAATTTAATTTTTTTGAACAAGTTACATCAAATATTAATTAAAAAAATAATTTAATAAAATACGAGTAATTAGTCAAATTCTAAAATATGTTCATATTTTATTTTATAATATTTTTAAACTACATAAATTTTAAATATTTTTATAATTTTATATATATATATATATATATATTAAAATACGAGTTTAAATATTTTATTTTAAAATAACAAAAAAAAATACCATTTTTTTAAAGCATAAATTAAAATAAGGAAGAGTGTTGTAACTAGTAGAATAAACTGAGGCCCAACGTGATTTATAAGCCAGAGAAGAGAAGGTCCACAGGCCACAGTAGAAAGTGTTGGGGCAATTGGTCCAAACTTTTTTAAATGAAAAAAAAAAGAGAAGGAACAAATTCCCTCCAAATGATTGGGCAGCACAAGGCCGCAAAAGAAAACGGAAAGACTCGCCCACTTCGCTACCCCGGCCCCCAGCACTAACAGTGTCGCCGTCTCTCTGCTAAGTCTAAATATACTCTCCACTTTTATTCTTCTTCTCTATCTAAAACAAATTATACATCTGTGTATATATATATATATATATATATATATATATAGAGAGAGAGAGAGAGAGAGAGAGAGAGAGAGACGATCTCTGTAGCTTTTTTCAGTTCAACATTGTAAAACGAGAAAGAGAATCAAGGCGTTTCTGAAGTTGGAGGCTGAATCATCAGCGAGGTAATTTAGATTCTAATATGCTGTATCTATGTGTGCATACAAATGTATATGTTTCCATGATCTGTGCCGGTCGATTGATTCATCAAAGGTTACAGGGTAGCTGAGTGATCATATGAATTTAGTACAATTTAATTTTTAATTCATCCATCTAAAAAAAAAAAATTGAAAATTCTAAAGTCTAATTTCAAAATTCTAAATTTCAAATTCACATGATTTATAAATTATTTAAAATATTTATTCATATAAAAATTTATTATTTTTAATCATATAATAAATTATATCAATTTTAAATTTTAAAATTTCATGTCTTATCCTTTAAAAATTAAACATAACTTTTATTATTATTATTATTATTTTAAAGAACGAAGCGAGTATTAATTAATTACCTGATTGTATAATGAATTACAGTTTGTCTCTATAAATCCGTATATTTTATGTGGTGTATGCATTTGGCTGAGTTAATTGAACTCAATCTCTGAAACTAGGAACTGATGATATGTTTGAATCCTAAGTGGCTGTTTAATTTAACTGATTATTCTTAAAGATTGTTCTGAATTGTGTGTATATATTTGTGTTTGTAATACAATTATTTAAATTAGCTATTGTTTAATCTAATTTTTATACCTCACACAAACCACTTAATTATTAATTTGTTTAATTCTCATCCTCTGTTTTTCTTAGGAGTCTAGATTAATGTAATTTTGTTTTTTCATATAGAACTTTGACGCAATTGTTTGGAGGGGAGCATAGATTATACTTGGCTACTAGGATTTACTCCAAATCAAACCTTGACAATTTGAGTTTATCGTTTAAATTTATTATAATAAAAATTTAAAATTAAAATTAAATTTAAATTATAAATTTAATATTTTAAATATATTTAAAGTTATTATCAAACAAGTACTAAAATGTTAAATTTGTATTATAGCTAAATACTATTTTTTTTTTCTTTTCGTTAAATAATAACAAAATGTTTATTAGTTATTATTATTAGGCAAATAATAGTCTAATGAGGTCTGATGCAATACTTTAAAGCAATGATGAATGACCTGTTTACCTTGGACTGTTCCCTGATGTGTACTGAGAAGGTTCTGCACTTTGTATTGGGGCTTGTTTGGCAGCGCATACCAAATTAAATTTACAGTTTGAATTAATTAAATTAAATTTAAATTGTAAAGTCAAATTTTTGAATATATATATATATATATATATTCTTGAGTCTACAAAATACGAATTTTTATTGTGTTTGAATTCAAGAATATCTAAACATGTTATAAATTGGTACTAAATAAGTACAATATGCTGACGCCATCTTCAAAGTGGAATTAGGAAATTAAAGCATACACAATTATGGAGCCCATAAGCTTTTTTGTACCTTTTATTTATTTGATACAAACAGTTATAACAGTCCATGAAGCCAGAGGGGGGGCTTCAAATATCTGGTACAACCATTGATATTACTAGAGAAAATTATGGAAGATAATGAGTTTTGTATAAAGTCTTGAAAATTACAACTATGCACAACCACTCTGTTGAAAAAGCTTTTTGGTGGAGAGCAACCATTTCCATTATTTTAAGTGCTCTGAACTTTCTTCAGTGCCCAAGTAACAGAGAGCTAGGGGGTAAAGCAGTAAAGCTCATGGCACTATATTTGGATTTGGATTAGGATTCTGATTCTGATTCTGATTCTTATAAATAATGGGACCCACAAAAAAAATAGGTTGGCACCCACTGTTCCTGCTTAATTATTTTCAATTATGAGACTTTATATGGTAGGTGGACAAGCACATCCTGGTTCTGTCTTTGCGTCATTACAAATCGCCTTCTTGCTAAGCTTAATAGCACGTAAAAGCCTTGTTTTAAAACTTACTTAAGCGGATTTATTCGGTCGAGAGAGCGGATGACCAATAGAAAAATTATTTAGATTTTATTCATTTTTGTAAATATTTTCTTTATTTTGTTTTATATGTATATAATTTTTATGTTAACAATTTTAAGTAGAGCTGAAAACTATCTAGAATATTTAAGTAGTTACAATTTTATATTATATTTATAAAAATTACAAGCTAAAACAATAAAACTTAAATGGGCAAATTTTTTTTTTTTTCATATACTAATTCCTCCATTCTAAAATAATACTTTTTTTTAACATTAAACACATATCTTAATAAACACATTTAATACAATAACTTTTTTGATTAAAATTTGTTTAAATTTTTATCATCACTCCTATATAGAACATTGAAAATAATAAATAAAATAGAGTATTTTTTTCGAAAGACGAGAGAGTGAAAAGATATTGTAGACAAAGTTAATGCTTTATTCTTCTTAAAAAATATAAATATTTATTATTAGTTTTTTTTTTTTTTTAAATCTATTAATTTAAAATTGACAGAACAAGCCAAGTAACTAATCCTATAGACACCTAATCCGCACGGGCCAAGCGTTCGACTCGGACCGATAGACACTCGGATGGCTGTCCAGCAACGTCAAATAAAACAACGCATAATAGCCATAACCTTCGCGAGCTCGTTCCCACAAAAATAATGACCGGATGGTTGCAAATCGGTAAGTGTTTGGCAGAGTGAAATTATTACTCATTTCGTTTTATTTATATTATAATATTTTAATTTTTTATAAAATTAAAAAAAAAATTGTTTAATGTTAATTTAAAAAAAATAGTGATTAAAATAATAATATTATAATTTTAAAAAGTAGAATAGTAATTGAAATGCTAGAATATAGTATCAATATTATAATTTTAAATAAAAAAAATAATAATTAAAATAGTGAATCATATTTGATAAAATAAAAATAATTTAAAAATTTTATATTATTAAAATTATTTTAAAAAATTAAAATTTTTATAAAATATTTTAAAAAAATAAATATTATAATTCTTATATGACGAAAGTAATATGTAACAAGCCTGTCTGAGGGTGGGTCCTTTTCTGCATGTCCATTTAATGGTGGGATTTGTTAGGATTCTTGTCGTCATCACGTTCCCATTCTCATCCCTGCCTGCTCTCTGTCTACTCTCTATTCTATCATATTATGTTTATTTTGTTAATATTTTTTATATTTTAAATCTTAATTGTTTATTTTAATTTTAATTATTTATTAAATAATAATTATAATTTCATATATAAATATTGAAAAGTTGAGATTTAAAATTAAAAAATATAAAAGAAGTGAGAATGAAGAGGAGTTTAGCTCATATTGTATTGGCTTTATGTTGGTAATTTTAACACACGTATGCATTTCTGTTATTTGTCCCCATCAATTGGCACTAGGGTGTTAATTTTAGGTGAATTATTGTGCTTTCCAGAACTCGGAATAATTTTTACAAAAATTTTTGATATGTGTTATGAATTTTAAGATATATGAAAAATATATTAAAATAATATAATTTTATAATATTTAAATATTAAATAAAATAATAATATATAAATATATTTAATTAAAAGTAAAATATTTAAAAATATTTTTTATATATCTTAAATTTTTGTATTAGACAATAACCAAAAATTATTTAAAAAAATTCGAGACAGAAAGAGTAATCCTAAAAAGAAAACGGAGGACATTAATATTTATCACGTGAACTCCATGACATGACTTTTGCAATTGAAATGAATGAATTCCGTCTTTCTTGACCTACTTTATGCCTCCCGTAATATAACAGGACATTTCTATCGTAGGATGTTTCGTAATATTTATAATATTTTTTAATAAAAATTAATAGTATAAATGACCAAATTTATTTTTAATAATTTAACATTCAAAAATATAAGTTATCTTCATTATTACAAATAATTTAAATTTAAATTTTATTTCGAAAATTATATACAAATATTATAAATATTTAACTTAAAGTTAACACAAATTATTAATGTGCGTCAAAAATGCTACTTTAGTTGGTGCCTGTAGTCAATGCCGCCACCCATATGAATTTCAGTCAAATAGATGAGGTCAACAAGAAGTCACCAACATTGGGTGGGTGGGTGGGTGTTAACTAGCCACCAGTCATGGTTATCGAGTGACACCTGCCAGCTACTAAACTGTAAACACTTTATCATGTGGGGTTTAAAACGGAATAGGCAAAAGTCCATGGACTAATTCGCAAATTACCCAAACCGGATGCCCAAAACTGAAACGACCCGAACCGAGAACAATTCGAAGCCTCAAAGGAACTACCTAATTTAGTTTCCTGGTCTGTCAATTACGTATGTTTAGTGTCACCTGCATGGCTGTAAGGCTTTAGAGAGCTTACACGAGGATTCTTTTGTTCTCACTCTTTTTCTCTCGCTATGCCAGCCAACTGCTACTATCTGTAGATTTCCCTCTCTCCCCTCTACCGTACCCATTTGCTTTCCTATCTATTTGCACATCAACAAGGTTCTGTTTTGAAGCAGGGCCGGAGATATAATTGTGCACACCATCTCAAGAATTGGTAATTCGGTCAAATTAGGTGAGAGACCATGTTGGTTGCGTCTTTCTTGTTTGATTTCTTATATTCCGGTTTTCTGCTATATACTTATCTGCCCATGGAAGTGGACACTCTGTTTCTGCTGTCCCAATTACTACTCCTCTGTACCCATTTGTAAAATTTAAAAACTTCAATGATATACTTTGGATTTACCCTTAAATTGAGGGGCTGATTACATACTGGTTGGTTGTGTTGTCATAGTAAAATTGTGATTTATTATTGACTTAAAGACTTTGTGTCAATTTACACTACAGGAGTATTATATTTGTGCTAGCGTGGATCCCAGTTGCTCCGTTATGTTTTTCACTAGGATCATGTACTATATTTTTCTTGTTTTGATGTGTGCTGAGGATGTTTGTGCCTTTCTATATCTTTGATGGTAATTTTTTCCCTGTTCTGTCAAAATCAGAGTTGTAGATAAACTATTTGCTTAATCAACGTGTATGTTATCATGGATTTGATCACCTCTAAATTCGATTTGATCAAAATGTAGACTACTTTATAGTTTTTGGGAACATTCTGACTCATATTGAAGTTTGTTTTGGAGGCCAGTGGTAAACTACCCATATGCCTGGGAACAAGTACAACGGCAACTCATCCATCCCCTCAAGTCGAATAGAGAGGCTCTTACGTGAAAGAGAGCTGCGAAAGAGCAGCAGGGCTTCTTATTTAAATGATAGGAGTTCTGAGCTCTCTGAGGTTGACTTGCCCTCAAGCCCTGGAATTTCCTATGTGGAGCAATATCTGGAAGGGGCTTTGGCTGCCCACGCACTTGCTGATGGGCTAGAAAGGCCTGATGGGGAGCCGTTCAGACAACGACTGTTGGTGGTGGCTAATAGGCTACCGGTCTCTGCAGTTAGGAGAGGAGAGGAGTCCTGGTCACTTGAGATAAGTGCTGGTGGTCTAGTCAGTGCTCTTCTTGGTTAGTGCAATTTTTGTGTAGCATTTCCTTACATTTGGTTTTCTACTTGCAACAAGAAACCTAATATATCAGAGTTGCAATTATTGAAGGCGTGAAGGAATTTGAAGCAAGATGGATAGGCTGGGCAGGTGTAAATGTGCCGGATGAGGCTGGGCAGAAGGCACTTACAAAAGCACTCGCAGAAAAGGTGTTTTCTTTTTTGGATATTACTTTCTTTCTGCTGCAATTTTTCTAGCATATGACATTGATGTTTCGATAATGTCATTTTCTGTGAGGCATAATTCGAAGTTTGAACCTGCTGCAGAGGTGTATACCTGTATTCCTTGATGAAGAGATTGTTCACCAGTATTATAACGGCTATTGCAACAATATATTATGGCCTCTATTCCATTATCTTGGACTCCCCCAAGAAGATCGTCTTGCAACAACCAGAAGTTTCCAGTCTCAGTTTGCAGCATATAAAAAAGCAAATCAAATGTTTGCTGATGTGGTAAACAAGCATTATGAGGAAGGTGATGTGGTGTGGTGCCACGACTACCATCTAATGTTCCTGCCCAAATGCCTAAAGGAATACAACAGCAAAATGAAAGTTGGGTGGTTTCTCCACACACCGTTTCCGTCATCTGAAATTCACAGGACGCTGCCGTCTCGGTCGGAGCTGCTGCGTGCAGTTCTTGCTGCTGATTTAGTTGGGTAAGTTCTTTGATCCCAAAGCTAGACTTAATTATATATTGCAGTTCCGTACGCTTATTTCTTTATTCCTTCTTGGTAAGTTGCAAAACTAAAAACAGAAATTTATTTTCAGTTTCCATACTTATGATTATGCGAGGCACTTTGTTAGTGCTTGTACTCGAATTCTTGGACTGGAGGGTACACCAGAAGGAGTAGAGGATCAAGGAAGGTTGACTCGTGTGGCTGCGGTAGGAAATATTCCGAACTTGAATTATTTATGATAGTTAACCCTTTCCTATTTAATTTTTTGTTCCTTCAAGAGCACTTCTTGTGTGGTGCCGATTACATCAGTTTAGAATATCAAGTGTTAAGGTAATACCCTTTCGAACTTCTGAGAAGTCATCCTTGTAACTCTCTCTCAAGTTATTTGTATCTGTAAAATTTCAGTTTCCCATCGGGATAGATTCAGATCGTTTTATTCGAGCTCTTGAGCTTCCCAAAGTACAAGGGCATATCAAAGAATTAAAAGAGAGATTTTCTGGGCGAAAGGTAGATGCTATTTTACACCTTTCCCTTTTTTTTTTTTTTTTTTCTCTCTGTTGTTCCCTTTACCTTTATTCCTCCTCCATCTCATTTGCTTAGATAAAAACGACGCGTTGTTCCATTTTAGGCTTTGTACGCGTGAAGAGTTTTTTCATTATTGCTGATCTACTAGTTTTGAAATTAATCAAATCTCAAAACAACTATCCTGATAAAGTATGTTTCTTTTATACTTTTGTGTTCACTTTTTTCTAATCGTTCCTGATAGGTGATGTTGGGTGTTGATCGCCTTGATATGATTAAAGGAATTCCCCAAAAGATACTTGCATTTGAAAAGTTTCTTGAAGAAAACGCATATTGGCGTGACAAAGTTGTTTTGCTGCAGATAGCCGTGCCGACAAGAACAGATGTTCCCGAGTGTAGGCTCCTTAACATGCTTGTTCTTATTCTTTATACAATGTTGTTTATAACCTTGGAAAAGCAAAGATTATTATATTTGTCTAGTAAGGGAAACTTTTTCAATTTGAATGACTTCAGTACTTTCTCTTGGATTTTATTGGAATTCCTCGCACTTTCCAAGTTTCTAGGGTAGCGTTGAATGCTTAAATGCAGTCTACGATTGCGCTATTCATATCTCATCTTTGTTTTTTTTTTTCAAAAAAATCATTATTTCTGTAGAATTTACCTCTTTAATGTGCTTTTACAGATCAAAAACTTACAAGCCAGGTTCATGAAATTGTTGGGTGCATCAATGGTAGATTTGGAACTTTGATCACTGTTCCAATACATCATCTGGTCAGTTTTATACTTGAAATTCTCAAATCGATAATTGAACTGAAAGCCAAAGAAAATTTATTAGGCTAATTATGGACATGGCTTGCATGAAACTACTTTTTTGCTATTGTTAATGGCCAGTCAGTCATGACTATCATGCTTTTTGAGATATAAATTCTCGAAGGCTGTCGTAATTCATGTTACAACAGTGACCCTAAAGCGATCTGATATCTGCAGGACCGATCTCTCGACTTTCATGCATTATGTGCTCTATATGCCGTCACTGGTACGAATTCTTATTCTCTAACATCTTAGTATTTTGGTCAATTAAAATTATTTCCGGTTATCTATTTAGAACAACTACCAGTAGTATTTATTTTAGTTTGCACAGCTACAAATTTCATTTAGAGGCCACTACATCTGGATGGTCTTGTTATTTCGAGTGGGTATATCAACATGTTTATGTGTCTATCTATACACACGTATTTATGCCATCCAGTGGTTGAAGTTTTGGCATTCCATATTGGAGAACTCTGTATAATTGTTGAAAGTTAATCTATAAACTAGAGCATCACCTGCTTACTTAGACCAACTTTTCTCTGTATCATAATACTCTAATGTTATTAACTTCTCTGTATCAACTTTATGTATTGTCTAATTGTCGCTCTATGAATTCATATGGAGTTTCTCTGAGGATATCTGGTTTGAATATTTGTTTTCTGTTTATTGCTCAGATGTAGCTATTGTCACCTCCTTGCGGGATGGAATGAATCTTGTTAGCTATGAATTTGTGGCATGCCAAGATTCAAAGAAAGGAGTTCTCATTCTGAGTGAAGTAAATATCTGTACCCTATCTTGTGGCTTGCCTTAATTTTGATTGCCTAATGATGTCTACTGATCTTTTCATCCTTGCTTTTCCAATTTAATTAATTTTATAGATTTCTTTTTTCATTACTTGGAGGAAATTTGTATCGTTAATTTTTTGTACGGACATCACATTATGATCTGTTTTGCATGCTTGTAGTTTGCAGGTGCCGCACAGTCTCTTGGTGCTGGAGCACTCCTAGTGAATCCCTGGAATATCACAGAAGTTGCTTCTTCAATTGGGCAAGCATTAAACATGACTGCTGATGAAAGGGAGAAACGTCATCGCCATAACTTCCAACACGTCACAACGCATACTGCTCAAGAGTGGGCTGACACTTTTGTGAGGTACTACTATAGAAAAAACACTAGTCATTAGTTAGGGTTGACATCATGCTTAATGCAGCTTATAACTGAATCAGCCTCTTATGTAGTAAATGCTTATGGCTAATTACTCTACCTAATCTGAAATTAGAATGTGTCAAAACTGGTGTGTTTTTGTAGTGAACTGAATGATACTGTAGTTGAAGCTCAGCAAAGGATAAGAGAAGTGCCACCTGTTCTTCCGGTAAAAGATGCGATCGAGCACTACTTACAGTCCAGTAACCGTTTACTCATACTGGTATGCACTTCTTTTAGCTTGTGATCGAGAAAAAACTTTGGTGCATTCCTACTGGATGCATACATTTTATTCTTGGCTTGAGAGAGAAATTTCTTATATACGCTCTCTCTCCCTTCATATGTGTACCTGTGTATATATTTTTACAGAATCGATTCGAGTCTACCAAATATGTTTATTTGAACATTAATGAGTTTTCAACCAGTCGTGTAACTGGTTTACTGCCTAAGAAATTTCTTTCTTGTCTAGATAGAGTTAGGATATGCTTGGCTTGTAATGGTGCGATTACGTTATCATGCTGATCAACAAACCTACAGGGATTCAATGCTACATTGACAGAACCGGTGGATACTCCTGGCAGAAGAGGTGGGGATCAAATCAGAGAAATGGAACTTAAATTGCATCCGGAGTTAAAGAAAACCCTAAGGGAACTATGCAACGATCCAAAGACAACCGTTGTTGTCCTCAGTGGAAGTGACAGAAATGTCCTTGATGATGTACTCCCTCTAAGCAACATTTTCATCATGTTTACTTTCCATGCTATATTCATTCTGATGTAAGCGGCGCTTTTGCAGAACTTTTACGATTATAACATGTGGCTGGCGGCAGAAAACGGGATGTTTTTGCGCGCTACGAAGGGAGAATGGATGACAACAATGCCAGAGCATTTAAATATGGATTGGGTTGACAGCATAAAGGTATATAACAAAAAGGTTAAATCTTTTTATAGCATATCCAAATCCTAAATTTGTGTTAATTTTGATAATTATGCAGCATGTCTTTGAGTATTTCACTGAGAGGACACCTCGATCACATTTTGAACTCCGTGAGACTTCACTTGTATGGAATTACAAGTATGCAGGTACTTAATCAGTTTGATCCCTTTTTGCTTTCAATTTGAGAATTTTTTTTGGTATTATTTTAATGTTTTAATCTCCATGTTTTTGTAATCTTACTATAATTTCAGATGTTGAATTTGGAAGGTTGCAAGCTAGAGACATGCTCCAGCATCTCTGGACAGGTCCAATATCTAACGCTTCTGTTGATGTTGTTCAAGGTAGCCGGTCGGTTGAGGTTCGAGCAGTCGGCGTTACAAAGGTGACTGGATTTTACTTGTTATTTCACTTAGTTTCATCTCTGGAGTCACTTAGCCAGTTAGCCGTGATATGTTTGAACACTTATCTGATCATTTATTTTTCAATACAGGGTGCTGCAATTGACCGAATACTTGGAGAAATAGTACACAGCAAATCCATTTCTACACCAATCGATTGTGTTCTATGCATAGGCCACTTCCTGGGGAAGGTACATTTTTCAACAAGTCTAAATTTGGAGCATCTCAAGTCGCAATCTCTTCTGAGTTCTATTTTTTATTTCTCAAGTTATCTTTCAACTCCATATAACTTTGATTTTAATATGTAGTAGCTGAGCTGAACTTTGTTGTGACAATGGCAATATTTCATTTCTCTCAGGATGAAGATGTGTATACTTTTTTTGAACCAAACCTTCCCTCTGATCCGATGGGTATTCCCAGATCCAAGCTAACCAACCCGTTAAAGTTGACCGGAGATAGAAGACCTGGTTTAAAGCTGCAAAATAGCAGAAGCGGCTCGGAACCGGCTCAGAGTAGGAGCCAACGTTCTATCCCGAACCCAGAGAAGAGGAACGCCAACGGGAACGGGAGGCGACAGTCGTCAGAAAAGATATCATGGAACGTGCTGGATCTCAAGGGAGAGAATTACTTTTCTTGTACAGTTGGTCGAACTCGTTCCAAGGCTCGGTACCTTCTGGGAACATCAGATGACGTCGTCTCATTTCTCAAGGAACTGGCTGCAGCATCTGCCTCAAATAGTGCATAAACTTAGAATAACCCATATATGCTGTGATGGAAAAAGCGAACATGTTAAATTAATTACCCCGTAAATTTTCGTGAAATAAAAGTCAACACTTGCTGATCAAATATCATTAGTTCTTGAGTATATAAGCAATCATTGAACTAAAGACGTAATATATAAAATGATTATTAAATTATTTTTTTATAGTTTTAAATTTTTTTAGTTTGAATTTTTGTACAATAACTTAAAATTTTGTTAATTATTAATAGAAAATCTGTGTGGCATTAATGGAATAGTGACATGGCCATTGTTAGTTGTACCTTGTGACTACCAATATCGTTAAATCTTAATATCCGGTTCAAATAAATATACGATTCAAAAATTATAATTATTGACATATACTGTATTTATTTTATCATATCTTTAATAATTAATTAATTACATAATTAATTATAATATTATATAATTATTAATAATTATACATATTGTTCTCTCAAAATAGTTATGCCGGATAAGAAGAAGAATTTTATTACACACACGATTTTAAAAAACCACACCAAATTTCCACATGCAAAACATTCACAAATTCTAATCCAGGAATTAAAAACTAATCAATCACATAAATAAACAGGAGACAGATTTGCACATTAAATACAACCAATTCTAATAAAACCAATACCAATTTATGACGTCAAATTTAACCAGATTTTTTTTGGGTTACTTTTATAAATAATTTCAACAGTTAATAGGTTTTGAAAGACAAGACATATATCATTTTTAAGGGCTTCTTTGATCATCAAGATTCAAACCTTAACCTTTCCATCTCGATCGAGAGAGAGAGAGAGAGAGGGATTGTTACCCTTGGAGTATTGCCCGTTGAATGATCGACGGGACGACGATGTCCTTAAGCGTCGTTGGTAAGTATCTCATAAAATTTTCCATTCAATTTCATACTCATACTACCACTTCAATCTGCGTTCCACCAAAAAACTCTAATTCAAAATTCACAATTTTTTTTATTTTTTATTTTTTTTTTTCAAATAAAAGCAAAATAAAACAGAAGCAGAAAGTTTTTAGGTGGCCATGGCAACAAGTATTTCACTACTCAGGCATGAGTTTTCAGCTCAATCAGCCCCCATATCCACGACGATTCTCGAACAATTTCTCACCTAAATTCGATGGCTTGAATTCCCAAATTTCCCCTCCCCCATCAATCTTATATACTCCTATAAAGGTGTTGCAGATTTTGTCTAGATGTATGTTGTAGCTAGAAAATTTTAGATTTAATCTAATGTGTGTTGTGTGTGGTTCTTATTTTTTATGAAAAATATATAAAATAAAATTTTATATTTAAATTGAGTGGTAGTTAAAATAAAATAATTAGTTAATCTTATAATTTAAGTTGAAAATAGATGAATTAATATAACAGATAAAACTCATTTATTTCAAAAATAATAAGCACTAATTTTTCATTCTCTTGTTTTATTCATTTTTAACAAATATTTTTAATATTGACTATATATTTTCTTATTATTATTATTTAATTTTAATATAAAATTTTATTTTATTTATTTTTTTTAAAAAAGTAAAAATCAAACACAGCATAACATATTGTGATATGAGCACAACAGGAGCCCTAGATTTTGTTACCAACTGCCAACTTCTCTCTCCTTCTGCCCTTTCTCATACCACAAGTTCTTTGCACAAATCTGGCGAGTATCTATTTAAGAATGTGCGCTTGAATTTGGAGTAGAAAATGAATGAGTTACTGTTAGTGTTGGTGCCTGGGCCGGGTTTCGGGAAGAAAAAACTTTTTTTTTTTGGTACATTTTTTTTTTTTTGCCCTTTTTCATCCTCTTGTTTTAAGATCATAAGTTTGGTTAAATTAAAAGATGGATTTATTTATTTAATTTTCTTTTAACTTTCATTTTTTTCTTTAGTTTAAGTAATTAGAAACATAAATAATTTTAACATATTTGAACTAGTTTATTAAGTAATTAATAAGTTAAGAAGATTTTATTTTTAAATAATTTTAAAATTATGAGTATGTTAGAAAAAAGGGGCACGAGCACATCTGCGCATACTCACATAATTACGTGAGTATGAATACTTTAATAAATATATCCCTAACAAATTGATTGCAAAATATATATATTTTGGCTCAGTTTGATACAAGGAAAACATGTTATATAATATTGTTTTCTAGAAAAATGACTATTTTCTTATGTTTGATGGTTAACCTGAAAATGAAGCTGAAAATATATTTTTATATTTGGTTTTCAAAATAAATTTAACAATTATTTTATTGTAGATTTATATAAGTATATTTTAATTTTTTAATAACATAAATTAAGTTCTTACAGTGAAATTTTGAATTTATTTGTATGTATACGTGTGAAAACTTAACATTATGATCTAATAATAAGAATGTTTATACTTTATAGGAAAAAATTTAATAAGATTGTAGTTTTTAAGATTTTTAAGAATAAGAAAATTTAAAATTTATGGAATATATGTGTATATTCAATATTCAATATTAATTATGCATATACTGTGAAAATAAAAATAAATATATTTATTTTAAAAATAAAAAAAATAAAAAAAAATTATAAAACTGATTAAATAAAAGTGTTATGAAGAAAGATAGAAAGAGACAACACGAAGATCACTTTCCGAAAAATGACTTACGGATTTAAATCTGTATGTTGTTTTTCTGAAATAACAAAAATATTTTCCATTAACTGGAAATTGATTTCCTGGTTGACTGAATTTTTCTTGACATACTAAATACTGAAAAATCTAAAAAATATTTTTTGGAAAATATTTTTTTTGTAATATTTGCTCACCTCCCTCGCCCTCATTTTTGTTTTATTATTATTTTTATTTTTTCAAATTATTTTTTCAATTGTATAGTTTTAACACTAATATTTTATGATCAATTGGGTTGCATCGCACATGTTTTTCTTTTTTAGTTTCATAATTATTTGCTAACATGTGCTCCCTCCATAATGAAATGAATGATTTTGACACATATATCAATAAAAATATGTCGTTTATGTTTAAAAAAGAATAATTTTACGGGGATATTCACATTTTGTGTCACTCAAAATTTCTCTTTTCACTAAAATAACTTTTTAAAATTTGTGAACTTTATATGTTTTAATCATTATTTTTAGGACATAGTGAGTGTTTTTTATGTGGACCGAAATCAATATTCTCTTTCAACCTGGATTGACCGTCTAAAATCAACTCATTTGATGAAAATGCTAACATACTATAATAAATTGTAAGTGCAATTAATTGATTGTATGAATAAAATAAATAAAATAAAATAGTTCAGTGACTAACCTGTACATTGGGCCTTAGTTCAATTACTACTTCGATACTTAATCCAAAAAAAAAAGTTAAAAATTAATTAAAAATTAAATAAAAAATTAATTTCATTTGATTAAAACATTGAACCTCAATAATAATAATAATAATTATTATTATTATTATTATTATTATTATTTCAACGGTGATGTTATCATCAATTGGATATACTAATTACATACTCTCTCGTTTCTAAAAAAGATAAGTAAAACATGAAAAGTACGTAAATTAAGAAAATTAACTTTTTAAGAGAGAATATATTTTTTTTGACAAAATTGTTCTTGTAAGTGTATTTTGTAATTATAGATAGAGAGAAAGAGAGTTTTGATGTGACATAAAATAGAGATAAAAAATAATTACAAACTAAAAATAATTAATTAAATTATAAAAAAAAATAATTAAGCTTATTCTTTTTAGAACAGAGATGGAGTAATTTGCAAGACCCTCCCGGGGGTTTTAGATATGTTTGGTTGGTCATGACTTGGATTCGAATTGAATAAAATAATTAATAAATCTCATAAATTATTAACGTTTGAACCATGAATAAATAAAGTAAAAATTTTATTTCGAAAATAATAAAACAAGCGGTAAGTGCGCAATACGCGAGCAGAGATTGTACATGCTACACCTACCAAATACGTATATCATCTATATTTCTTTCGATGTTACCTCATTTAATTCTTTGAAGGCTGTACACGCTGCTGCTGCTGCTGCTGCTGATGATGATGACGAGGATCCACCAACATTACTACATCATTGGACCCTCTTGTAGGTCAATGTTCTACAGTTGATTACCATGGGTGAGAACTTTTGCCTTTTTGGAATCTCACCGAATCTTGAATTTGGTATTCTGAATTAGGTGATTAATTCAGCTGTGATAAATTTTTTTTTTTTTGGGTGAGTTGAATGGTTCGTTGCGAATTATAAAGTTATTTAATAAGTTATTTTCTGATCTTATTATTCAAGAGCATACGGACGAAGATGAGTCAGAACATTTAAGAGATACATTTTTTTTTGCTCCAGAAATCGATGATACGTTTTATTTTGCACCAAAATCTAGGATTTAGATTAGCCCTCGCCCTCGCCCTAGAAAAAGAGGTGGTGAATATCTATTTTGTTAGTTATAGTAACATGAAACGGGGTCCGTAACTAAAAATCTCAAATGTTGTTCCATCTCTTATCTTAAATGAAATGCAATAGCTGTATTATTTTTAAGTTTATTAATTATAAAAATAAATGTAAACTTTTTATAAAATACAATTGTTAGATTTAGACTCCAACAATTGTGGTGATTTCCTAAGATTTTAATGTAAATCATAGATTATTATTACTCCATCTAAAATGAAGTCAAAGTTTTTTTTGTCAAGTTTTGACACGGATTTTAAAATATCCTAAAAATACATTGACATATTATATTTTCTATATATCTTTATATTCTTAATATAGTCGTATGTTATAGTTTCTATATTTACTAAAAATATACTTTTTATGTCTCAAAATAAATGTCCAATTTTGAATTTCTTTCGCTAAAATTATGATTTTTGAAACTAAAAAATTAAGCATATATAGATTTGTCTTCTAAATTACAAAAATTGGAGTATGTAGTAAATTGAATATAGTTTCGATTATTCACTCCATTGTATAAAAATTTAACCAAAAATAGTCAAAGTTGGTAGTTAATTTGAGACGGTAAGAGTATTAAATATACAATATGTATATATAGTTTTTTAATAATACTATGTGCACTAACAGATACACTAACAAAGTGTACAAAAGCTGACGTGTCAAATTATAATTGGTAATAATGACAGACTCACCACATATATAGTCATGCATCAACTAATTACAGTTTGACACGTTAATTTGTGTAAAATTTATTAGTGTATTTATTAATATTTATAACACTACTCATAATTTTTAAAACGTCTTAAAATCATATAAAAAGACATATAACTTTATTTTCATGGCAGATATAGTATAAATTAGTAAGCTACCTAATGAGGAAACCAATTACTATTCCTTCTGGCATGCATGCATGCATGCATGCGATGATGCGAACAATATAAGTGCAACATGGAAACCACTCCAATGAACAAATTTATTTCAGATAAGATAACACACATACGGATAGAATACCCTACTAAACAAGTTCAAGGAACGGGACCGTCTCTTAGGCCTGACATTCAATTGG
>JAUMHB010028601.1:0-18861 GCA_032359685.1 Pittosporum tobira | reverse complement strand
CCCCAAAGGTATCACTAGCTGCCTTTTAGCCGACAGCAGTGGTGTTGAGTGGCAGTTTCTGTTTGTAATTTCACAAGCCCCAAAAAAAAAAAAAAAGAGACATAAGTGGTTACATCACCTTCACTGTGCAAATGAAAAACTGGCTGCCATTTGTATTTGGACCTGCATTGGCCATGCTCAAAACTCCTGGCCCAACATGTTTCACTGCAAATTACTAAAACTTATGATATCATTAAGCTATTACAGAAAACAGGCATACCGAAGACAATGGATAATAACAATGAAAAAAAAATGGAAACTTTTTTTTTTTTTAACAGTGGAAATTTAATATGAATTTACAGCAATCTCATTTGCAATCAGGCAACCACTTACAGGCAAAGCTCTCATCTTCAAAACTAGAACCATAGATACTTTTTCCTCCTGTACCCTGCAGTCAGTTAACACTGGGACTATCATTAACAGAAAAAAAGTCATTCTAATTGCACAAGCCATCCAGGTTCGGCACCCAGAAATTGAACATATGTTTGTGTGTGTACGTGTATAGAGAGAGAGGGGAGACCCTCACATTTCCGGCAGTGAAATCACCTCCCTGGATCATGAAATCTTTAATAATACGATGGAAGGAGCATCCTTTGTAACCATATCCTTTCTCTCCTGCAAGAGATTTTCTACTTTAGACACAATTCTTACATGCAGTGAAGCATTAAGTTGGCAATACCAACACAGTGTCGGATAACTAATATATGTCAAAATATTCTTATGCAAATATGTGTAAGGCTGTCAAAGAAAAGTTTGCCTGTGCATAAGGCACGAAAGTTCTCAACAGTCTTGGGAACAGCATCTCCAAAGAGGCCCATTGTAATTCTGCCAACAGATTCACCACCAATTTCTACATCAAAGAAGCACTTGGTCGTCACCGTGGCTTGCACATCCAGATCCTAAACAATGGGAGAAAAATTAAACATTTAAATAAACCAAAGTATTTATATTTTGGGCACAATCAGACAAAAATATGATCAAAATATACTATGCAAACATCATCACCGTAGTTAAGTTCTATGCTGGAAAAAGGAAAAGATTGAGTGGCCTTTTAAAGTAGTGTCCAGTGGCCATGGATCATTTTTTCTCTTCCTAAACCCTAGTTTTCGCCCATGCGACTCCCAGGAGCTCTAACATGTTTTCAAGAGAATTAAGTGTATTATTCAAATTCAAAAGTTTAATGTTTCAGGTTTGACCCTTCATAACTTTAATTGGTACTTTTCTCCTTAAGGGCCAACATGTAGAAAAGATTCTGGAAGAACAAGTTCCACAGTTTCACTTGCTTTCTCAACCTTGCACCATCAACAGTTATATAATTTGTAAACTATGGTAAAAGATGATATCTTTTTATAAGTAGTAAAATGCAATGAATTTAGACTTGTAACTAAAGACTCAAAAGGAGGAATAGGATATGGATCAGAAATGTTATATAAATTACGATTGAGTTTGTCAAAGAAAAATCCCTAACGTATAGTAGAAAGCCAAGAAAATATGGATCAACTACTATGAAACTTACCTTTGTCGCAGAGTTTATGCAGTTCAACCTTCGGTATCCAACTGAAGGTCGTTTACAAAGTTGTGTTGCGGGCAAGCATGATGCATAATGATTTCTTGATGTCAAAGGTTGTCCTGAGCAAGTATAAGTTGAATCCCTAGAATTACTCGATCCCAAATTCACAGAATAAGCGTTTATGGGCTGCATGCGTACATATGAACCTTCTTGTTTAAAACTACCCTGTATAAGCAAATAATAGTGACATCAGAAGTTCGTATCACAATACTCAAAGTCTCAAAGTAGGTTCAAAGACTAGATATGATCTCCAATAGCAATTTGAAATTTCAAGTATAAATGTTACATGACGAACTAAAGTTTGAACAACAATTTCCACAGCAGTATAGGTTTGTGCAATTTCATATTTTTTTCTTGGTGAAAAAACTTAAACATTTTCTTCACAACTATAAGGGTGGCAGGGGAAGGGGACCGCGAAGGTGACTTGGCTTGGCTCCTTGGACCTTGGGTCGGACCTTGATCCCCTGTTCAAGAACTCTGCCTTGATTTTTCTTTTAATAAGTTCTTTGATTCAAGAACTCTAAGAAGTAAGTTCTCCTCAAAGAAAGGGATCAATTTCAGCACCAAGGAGGGGGCTTTATAAGCCCCAAGGGATGGCCTCTCCAAATCAAAGCTACTTGTGCAAAGTGAATAATGTGTAACTAGAGATGGGCGTCGAGTTTTGAGTCAATTAGCAAAATCCTAAAATTTTGAGTCAATTAGCAAAATCCTAAAATTGAAAATTAATATGAATTCATAAAATTGTTGAAGCAATAAAAATAATAATTAGTAGCACTTTTTGTTAGTTTACCATAATGTAGGAATAGTGCTACATGGACCAACAAATACACGAATAGATGCACAGAAACTAGTGATGAGTCAAAATATAATGGATGCTCGTCAATACATAGATTGGTCTGGCAATATAGCCATTAACATTTTCTAATATTAATTTATGCGCATTTGTTAGTGTATCTATAACATATAAGTTATAATTGCATCTACTACAAGTCTACAACCAAATAAATATGCTTTTGTTAGTGTATCTATAACATAGTTGTGTCTACTACAAGTCTATAAATACGTATCTATTTTGAATTTTCTTATTTAGTAAATTGACTGAAAAAGTGAACTTGTATTTCTTATTTTGGAACAAAGTCACTTCTAGAAAAAATACACAGGGAAAAAAAATGCTAGTGACAAATGCAGACCTCACAATTAGGGGAAAAGGTAACCCATTTATAAGAAACCATACATAATGCCCAAAATAGCATTTTAAAAAATAAAAATAATAATTTAAAAAAAAAAAAAAAAGAAGAAGAAGAAGAAGAAGCAGCTGCTCCAAATAAAAGCTGCTTCTACTTCTGAAGGGTGCAATCAAAAGGTTGTCTTAAGTAATTAACTAGTATAATTGTATCACATCTGTTATTGTGTGCATGAAAACTGAAAAATAGTGAGAAATACGAGAAGAAGGATGACCTGGAGAGTAGGGCAATAGGCAGAGAAAGCGAGTTGAGCTGAAAATGCAGAAGCCATTGAATGGGTGGCGACCGTCGTAGACTTTTTTCTTGCCGTAGGTTGTGAGCGAATTGAGATGAACGCGATGTGCGACTAGTGAGCGTGGGTGGGCAGATAAGATAAACAAACCACACGGAGTGGGGCTCGTTGGGCATCGTTAATATGCGCCAGCGTGCGTACTGTTGTGGTCCTCGCGTTTTCCGTCCGCTTTTGTCCTCACTCGACAAATCATCCATTACGAATTCCGCCCCCCGCCTTCGGTTATTCACAACATACGTTTAATTTTAGTTTCTTCCTTTTTGTTGTTTTATTTATTTATTTATTTTATTCCAACTTTGGATCACAATTTGTATTTATTCAAGTACTACATAAAATTTGGTAGAACACTGTTTCGAAAAAAAGAATAATAAATGCGAATATTATTGTTTGGGCCGTAAATGGTCCTCTCCCCTTATAATTTATTTGTGAATTTTTGGGTAAAGAAAATTAAAAAAATATATAATAAAAAATAGCATAAAAGAAAATAATAAAAAAATTATAGTATTATATTTTTTGTGTTTATGAATTTACAACAAAAAATTTAACAATTTTCTTATATTGTGTTTGTGAGTTTTAAAGAAAATAAAAGAAACATCAATAATTATTAAATATATCCTTAAGAGGGTACAAAATATAGTAGACATGAGATGTAAATTATATTTTGTTTTACTAGAAATAAAGGGCAATATTGGTATTATACAAAAAATTGTTGGATTTCTTTTCCTTTCTATTGAAATCTAGCCAATTTTGATCATAAAAGTTTAAAATTAAAAAATGGGTCTTTTTTTGGTCCATTTATTTTTTTTCTATCAACAAAGGAACTCACAAACAAATGAATTGCATATAAAGTTAAAATTTTCTCTCATTTTTTTTTTTTTTCATTCTATGTGAAACTCACAAACATAGTATTAATGTGTATTTGTTCCTTGGCTCCTTGTGCTGTAGTATTAATTTTTTGAATGCTTTAAAATGTTCAAAATGAATTTATTGAGCTATCATATTTTCTTGGCAATTTTTATAAAAGTGTTGTATCCGGAGTACAAGAGATTTTTGTAACTAGTATAATAATCTGTGAATTGGTATGTATTTTTTAAATATTCTTTTATCATTTTAATTTGTGATTAAATATTTAATAAATGAATATGTGACGATTGTGTTAAATAAAATATTATTATAATTGTCAATAAGTATTTCAGTCAAATTAAAAAAGTTCAGGCCCAACTTCTGAAAAGGTCGGAGTTCGTAATTTATATACATATATTTATTCTCTCAATATTGTTTGATTTTAGGTTAATTCAAGTCTAACAGTTTCTCAAAAATGAATCGTCGAATCAACATACACTATTTATTTTAGATAGTGTGTGTATATATATATATATATGTAAAGTCATGATAAATACATTTGTTGCACGATAAATATTTTTAGATAAAATAATATTTTTTTTTAAAATATTAATTTTACAAAATACATTTTATTTATCTATGTTTTCCTCTCTATATATTAGCAAAACTAAATAACATTGTATAGTTTAAAATTAAAAAAAAAAGTGACATAAAAGTAAAAAAAAAAAGTAATTAATATTAGGAGCTAAATCAATTAATTAAGAAAAAAATTATTTTCACACACATATATTTATTAGTTTTTACACATATAATTTATATTTTTATAACATATTTTTATTCTAATTGATTAGATGATAAAACATATGTGTGATTTTTTTTTTATTTTTTTTTAAATGTGAAAAAATGGCTCCCTTAGTTAATCGCTGTACAAAAATCAAAAGCAAACAAAAATCAAAAGGAAAGAAAGATATTGAGTACTGTACTTGATATATGGTGGGAAATTGGGAACGGAATAGCTCTCCCTCCCTGCTCCATGACACTCTTAACAGAAGCTTACTTCTCTTCGTCCTTCCCCGCAATCTCAACAATCCCAAATTCAATTCCATTCCAATCGCCAATCATCATCGTATCACCTGTAACTACGCTCCATTCATTATCATCTTCCCATTACTCTGAACACCCCAAACACTTCAAATTATCCACGAGTTCTTCTACTAACAATGATTCCATTACTTCTATAGATGCTGAGCCAGACCCAGACCCAGACACGGATGATGATTTTGAGGACTCATCGTCGCTGTCCATTGCAGATGGAGACATGGATGGCGAAATCGAAACTGAGATAGAAAAGATTGGGAGGAACCGGCGGAGGATCCGATCCAAGATTAATGTGGAGGCGACCCTTGAAGTCGTTTGGAATATCTTGACGGATTACGAGAGATTGGCCGATTTTATCCCCGGTCTTGCCGTCAGCCAGTTGCTTGAAAAGGGAGACAACTTTACCCGGCTTTTCCAGGTCAGTTTAATAAAAGGACTTTGTTTTACTTATCTGTTTTTCTTCATTAGTATTTTTTAAATAACTCAAAATTTTGACAATTGCATTTATAGATTCATGTAATTTTGAAAGTTAAATTGTTGTTAAGTGAACTTTTTAAAACTCTATAATGGTCATATAGTTTGAAAGGAGGGAGTATTAAATTCGTAATATTCAAAATGTTAAACAATCAAAGTGTGAATTTAGCCAACTTTTAATCTGCAGAATGCTGGAAACATGTTAAAGGGAAACTTTTGTTCGAGGGGGATAGTATAAATGTATAATTTAGTTATGAATATTAACAAGTATTCATTTCTCTGGCTCATAGGTAGTGAGGTTGTCTGCTTGTACTTCTTTCACCAAACTAATAGTCCTTTTTATTTTATTTTATTTTTCAATCTAATAGTCCTTACCTTTCATTTTTAGGATTGAATATGTTTTGTGCGAACGTTAATAGTTAATACTCCCTCCGTTCTAAAATTATAGATACCTATGTGTTTTAACATAGTATGTTTGTAAAATCCTAAGATTCAGATTTGAAATGAATTTATTTTATTTTGATTGATGTCAATGTCAATGTTGTAAACTACATCTAAAATATTACTAGGTACAAACTTCGAAATTTTGAAAATTTAACAAATTTATATGGTAATTTGATAGTTTGATAGAACTCAAAAAAATCCAATTTTGGAACGGAGGGAGTAGAATATTAGGTAGGAAAAGGATGCAATAGCTTGTGGTTTCACAATTCGGGACTGATTCAATATCCAGAAAAGTACTTTTTCAATGAGGTTGTGATTTAAATTAAGGATATCATCTCTAAACTTGTGATTAATTTGTCTCCTGAGATGCGGATGGATATGATATGCCCTCATATTCCTTGTAATAAGAGTACTAGTAATCTTATACTTGTAAGGTCTACTGTCAGGCTGTCAGCTTATGAAGTTCTATCCGACTCTGTGTCATTTTATTCCTAACAGATTGGCCAGCAGAATCTCGCATTTGGTGTTAAATTTAATGCTAAAGGAATTCTTGATTGCTTTGAGAAAGATCTTGAGAGCCTACCTTCAGGGCAAAGGCGTGATATTGAATTTAATATGATTGAAGGCGACTTTAAACTCTTTCAAGGAAAATGGTCTATTGAACAGGTCAGATATTTTTTTACAGTTTCTGTTTGTTGTTCTGCATTGCTTTACATCTTTTTTCTCTAAAGTACCTGTGGTTTTGAAAGTTTGTTGCAATAAACCCAAAAGATAATTTTGATTTTAAACTAATATGTGAACATGATAAATTTTTTACCAGGATCCTATGGGTAAGTTGGCATCTCTCTCTCCCCACCCAGAAAAAAGTTTTTCCTATGTTTTCAGGTTTTGGCACCATGAATTATGTAGATCTCGAATCAGAAATGAGGCCGATTTATACACGTAGAAATATGTTATTAAGGTTTGTATTTGAACATATATTGGGCGTGTAGTTGTAACCAAGTGGCACTGCAATTTGGAAAATCCCTGCTACTAAGAAAGATGTGTACTTCTTAAAATATCCTATATACGTAGGCAGAAACAGAGGAAGGGGTCAGATTTACTTTTGACTTGTCTACATATGTAACTCGAAATACGGAGAATTCTCTTTATCAATCTAGAGGAGCTGATACTTGTTCCAAAATCTTTGGTGTAGTGCAATACAATATGTGAACAGAGTGACTTATTGCTCAACGAAAAATTTCATACAACTCTTTCATATGTTGTTGACGTGGAGCCAAAACTGTGGTTGCCTGTTCGTCTTGTCGAAGGCAGACTTTGCAGGGAGATAAATATGAACCTTTCATCCATTCGAGAAGCAGCACAAAAAGCATATCAGATCACTCTTTCTGGGCTTTAATTGGTCGGCCTCCTTTTTTCCCTAATTATTGTAAGTATAATTTTCTCGGTATAACATGTTTCATTAGTAACTTTCTTTTTGTTATTTAATTTGATCTCTTGGTATTTCATAGTAGACAGGTGCATTAAATTTGTAATGGTCTGAAGAGGAAGTCACTTGTACCGGGCACAAATCCAACTTAGAACAGCAGACACTTGTAGAGAGATTTATACTTCTTTTGGTGGGACCTTGAATGTGTTGAGATGTTTGAAACGAAGATAATTTTGCCTTCAATCAATATGTAACAACATGACACCCTATTTGATTTTGTAAATGGAATAAATCGATTAATAATTACTGTTGTTTTTAGTTTTCCTCACGGCTTGTTTCTGGTTTGCGGAGAATGCGGGTCTGATGCTATTTATGCATAGCAGTGATGTATAATGACAGAGATGTTAAACGAACCAAACTCGAACTTTGCTCGGCTCATCAAATTAAATAAATTTTTTATCGACCTTTTAACTTTTAAAGTTAAAAGAACGTACCACTCGTGTAACATAATGGATTAGTTGTTAGTTTATTCCTCAGCTGAGGTAGTCTGTGCATTGCATTGTCTAACACGGGCATAGTTTCAAAATTTAGATATCAGGAGATGAAGAAAATGCACACCACATGGGCCGGGCTGAACTGCTTGGACCAGGCTAATATGAACATCTACTTTTATTTACGAGCTGTGCATGTCTTTCTCCTTATTTATTTATTTTGGTGGATGGTGACGGTAGAATTTGTAGACACTATTTTTAATGTGTGTACGTATTTCATAAATTATGGAATGCATGTAATTATGTAAGTTTTAAAATTTTCAAGTCCAGTCTTAATAGTACTTTATGGGGAAACTTTGGTTAATGGTTAGTAATTATTAGATGGAAACTGTAATGAATGAATGAACACGTCAGTCTTCAATGATGATTATGATGATGACGATGATAGGTATCACTGTTTGTAGTAGTGCTCGTGTGTTGACTCTTGCAACAGCCCCCCAATAAGCGGCCAATCATTTGAATTTTACTAGTACTAACAAAAAAGGAAAAACAAAACCCAGTGAACAAGATTGGAGAAAAGAACTACACCCACCATCGTCTCCGTTACACTGAGCTTATTTGGTACAATTTATTTCAAAATATGTTATAATTTATTTATTGATTATAATTTTTTTGAGTTAAAAAAAATTATTGATTAATTTTTTAAAATAAATCAATAGTATTGTTATATTTAACTTATAAAAAAATTTTAAATTATTTTTTAAAATTAATTTTAAAAAAAATAATTTTTAAAAATACGCTATATTCAATAATAATCAGTTCAACCAAACAGATACCATATATATAGAATAATTTATAATCACATATATGTGTGTGATTATGGTCCATGTTAAAATTGATCGTTAGAGTTCGAGAAATTAATTATTTTTGTTTGCAATATAATTATTTTTATATTTAATTACAAAAGAAAATATGATAATTATGTAAATTTTTTTTATAAAATTTTATGCGATGATTAACAAAAAGTTTATACCGCTACTTATTTTATGGTTAATAAAATATATAATTATAAATTAAATCAAATCGTTCATATTAGATGAACTGGGCGTTTGATTATAGTGACTAACATGTTTCAAAGATCCGTTATTTTCTTATTGATGTTCAAGATTACTCATTCAAAAATCTTAATTATCTAACTTCAATTTATTAATTTTAACAACCATACTTGAGCAGCTCACTACTCTGAACTAGCCTAATTTAAACCATTGAAGTGTAATAATTTCAAGTTTCAACTTTCCCAAAATACAGCATATAACAAATTTCTTGCTGTTCTTTTTCTTCTTTCTTTCTCCTTTTTCTTTTTACCCTCCCAAACCATTTGAAAACCCCGATAAAGAGACTTTCTTTGATGAACTCATCAATCTAGCTGCTTCATCATCGCTACCAAATCCAATACTATTTTTAATTTGTTCTTGAAAAGATAAAAGAAATACTAGTAAAACCCCACATTTCAACCCCTTTCTCTCTCTTTTTCCTATTTCTCCCACCATATCTCACCTCTATTTTCAACCCCCATTTGTTTACTTCAAGATTCTCTCATCTGGGCTTCTTCCAGATTCTTGCTCAACCCCTTAAATTTTTAAAAGTTTCCTTTTTGGGAATTTTGAACACCCTCTACCTGTTTGATTGATTGATTGAATAGGTTTTTAATAGTTATGCTGCATATTCGTTCTGGCGTTCAATCAAAATCTCATTTTTAGTCAGATTCAACAAAATCAACTTAGTGGGGTTTGATAGTTTCTGATGTGTTGCACTCTGATGCCTAGTAGATCTGTTAGTTGATCTATTTTGATCCTTCAAGTTTGGAGAGACTTCACCAGGTCAGATAATTGCATTTTCAGCTTTTCATTATTCCTGGTGGTATTGGAATTTGACTGAGGCTAAGATTCTGCGCTTATACGCTGTTGGATTATGATACCTGTACTTGTATATATTGAGAAAATGTGCTTGGCATTGTATTTTAATGTTCATGATGCTTAGATGCTGAGAATATGAATTTATGATGCCTAGTTCTCTGTGATTGCTTATGATTCTTTGTTATAGAGACCCTCCATTCATAAGGTCTCTATTTTTCGAGGGACTAATTACAATCTAATCAATGGGGAATGGGACTTCCCGTGTTGTGGGGTGTTTTGTGCCCAATGGGAAAGGTGCTGTTGATGTGGAATTCTTGGAGCCCCTTGATGAAGGGTTAGGTCACTCTTTCTGTTATGTTAGACCGATGATGTTTGACTCTCCTACAACTACTCCATCAAATTCTGAGAGGTTTACTATTGATTCAAGCACCATTGACTCTGAAACATTAAGTGGGTCATTCCGACATGATACAATTGAAGATATCTCAGGTTTACACAGGCTCAACAGGAATCTTGCGGAAACTACATTTAAAGCGATATCAGGGGCTTCCGTTAGTGCTAATGTTTCTACCGCTCGAACTGGAAATCAATGTGCCTTATTTACAAGTGATGCCTTGGAGCCTGCTGCTTCATTTGAAAGTACCTCGTCATTTGCTGCAATCCCTTTACAGCCTGTGCCTCGTGGATCGGGACCTCTAAATGGGTTTATGTCTGGACCTCTCGAAAGAGGCTTTGCCTCGGGTCCTTTAGAAAGGGGAGGTGGTTTTATGTCCGGGCCAATGGAAAAAGGTGCCATTTCTGGTCCTTTGGAAATGACAGATAAAATGAACTTTTCTGCTCCACTAACTCGTGTCCGTAGAAGGCCAGGTCTCCAGCGTCTGATGAGAAGTGTGAGTGGCCCAATGAAAAGCACCATTTCACGGACCTTTTCAAGACATTCTGCAGGGATTGGGTGGATGCAGCGGTTTCTTTTTCCTCCAGTGAACCAATTTTCTTGGCATCCCAAGGAGCCAAAGATCCGACAAGAAGTCTCACATAATTTTCTTGAAGAGGGACCACTAGAAGGGGAGTGCCGAGAAACTCGGAACTTGCAATGGGCTCATGGGAAAGCTGGTGAAGATAGGGTTCATGTGGTGCTTTCAGAAGAGCAGGGATGGTTGTTTATTGGGATTTATGACGGTTTTAGTGGTCCAGATGCACCTGAATTTCTAATGAGCCATCTTTACAGAGCCATAGACAAGGAATTAGAAGGCTTGCTTTGGTACTATGAAGAGAAATCTTCGAATAATCAGCCCCAACTGGATTCATTTCAAAATAGAAATGTGGCAGTTGATTCACAATGCAGAGAGCTGGACGATCTTAATTCCCATTCACTAGATCTACAGTATGATAGATTAGAAGACTCGTGTAATGTAGGAGTTATCATGAACCAACCATCTTATAGCGGTGTTGCTGAGAGAAAATGTGTAATGCAGGGTATTGTTGGTCCACAATTGCCTAGTTCCGAGGAACCTAGTCTTTCAGGCACAGACTCTCTTTCTATTTCAACAGAAAAATGTGCTGCTCCAGAGAGGAAGAGCATACGACTCTATGAGCTACTTCAGATGGAACCAAGGGATGATCAAGGTCAGCTGTCATTATCCAAGATCAACAATCAAACAAGTGGATCATGTAGTTTGCAGCCAGCTTTTGATAATTTCTGTCCTGATGGATTTCCCCAAGAAGAACAGTTGAACCCCAAACGAGATAATTCTAGTTACCTTGTTGAAGAGCCCTCTACTTCAAAAGATTGTGTGGGAAATACTGTGAAATCTAATGGTCATACTATTGTGGATTCTCCTTCTGTTTCAAGCCAGAAACTGAATATTAGAAAGTCAATTATTAGTTCAAAAATTAGACAATTCTATTTAAAGCAGAAATCATTGCGTAAGAAATTGTTCCCTTGGAATTATGATTGGCATAGAGAAGCGACCCATGTTGATGAAGGAATATCAGAACCTTTCAGGCATGTTAGGAGATGCAAATCAGGTATTATAAATCACAATGAAGTTTTAAGGGCAATGGCTCGAGCACTTGAAACCACTGAAGAATCTTACATGAAAATGGTGGAAAAGGATCTTGACAAAACCCCAGAGCTTGCTTTAATGGGTTCATGCGTCCTTGTGATGTTAATGAAGGATCAAGATGTGTATGTCATGAACCTAGGTGATAGCCGTGTGATTTTGGCACAAGAGAAACCTCATGATCGGATGAATCCATCTCTTTTGAGAGATGATGCCAGACATCAAAATAGGTCTAGGGAGTCCCTTGTACGGATGGAGCTTGACAGAATATCAGAGGAATCTCCAATACATAATCAGAATAGTCAAGTCAACAATGTGAATAAGAACAGAGAGATATCTATTTGCAGGTTAAAGATGAGAGCAGTACAGCTTTCGACGGATCACAGTACGAGCGTAGAAGAGGTGGTGTATTTTCTGCTCTTTTCATAATAGCTCATTCTCATTTTTTTCTCATAATATTTTTGTGATATTCATCTGATTTGTCTTTCATGTATTTTTGGTACTTGTCAGCCTAAAGTGTAGTTGCATTGTTTTATGGTCGTTAAAGTAAATTCAGTTATAGCAAATTAGGCTTGTTTACTTCTGTTTTATCCTTTTGTCAGCAAGATAAGTCAACGAGATGAAGTAAATTATACTAAATTATAATACAGTAGAAAGACACTGCCTACTTCCCACGCAAAAAATGTAGTGTCATATATTGAACTCATAGTAACTCCTTTTATCTTTAGCTAGTTGGGGTAGTGTGAAATGGAATCCTTTATACGTATAAGAGGAAAAGTAGACAGACAAGAGGAAAGTAAAAGATAAAAATAGTAAATAAAATAAATAATATAATCGTAGAAATATATGGAAATAATAAAGTAAAAATGTACCTACATCTAGAAACATCCATACATTCATGTATTGGCTGTCATCACTACCATGACTAAATTTCCTGTTGGATGAAGTCATTTTTTTTTTTGGGTGAACAACTCATTTACTTTAATAATGATCGAGTTAACATTCTTGTTGCTGATGCTTACAATCCACTGCTGTTATGGACACTGGCCTCGCCAAATGAACACGCTTCTCTCGTATTTTGTTTTCTTGTTTAGGAAAGAGCTTTGACTATGAGTAGTTATCCTCAATGATTTAAGAGTTTCACGTGAATCTGTTAGACAGTTGATAGTTAAAATAATTCTGAACAGTTTGATAGTTAAAATAATTCAGAACTGTTTGATGGTTAAAATAATTCAGAACTGTAGTTATGCGAACGTTCTGTTCGGCAGGTTCTATATGTAACTCCAATCAATAAGAATACATGCCAGTTGGCACTGAATACTGTTTCATTTTTCTATATGCGATGTGTAAAATGTATACAATTTGCTGAATGATTTAGCTAAGCTTAAAAGCTAGTCAAGCTTTTATAATGCTGAAGAAAATTCGATTCTATACGGAAGTACTATTTAAGATCACTTTCATCTAGTTAATCTATAATTGCAGTTGTTTGGTTAAAACATGCCCTAATATCTGTCATGATTTCTTAAAATATTTTTGAAGATAGCAATGGGTTTTGTAAAATTGAAACGACAAACTTATTTCAGTGCCAGAGTGATGATCCACTTCGATTCTTTAAAAAAATTTCCAACTTGACCTCTGTACTCTGATTGGGTTCATAAAAACACATGGGCTTTTTTGATCACATGATTACTCATTTGATCAGATAAAACTCAAAATTTGTAAAATTAAAAAACTGATGCTATATGTTATTAGGTGATTGGCAATTATCAAACTTCCAGTCCACATAATACTTTCACATGTTTGATTAACTTCTGCAGGAGATTATGAGGATAAAAGCAGAGCATGTTGATGACAGCCAAGCTGTTATGAATGATAGAGTGAAAGGGCAATTAAAAGTCACCAGAGCATTTGGAGCTGGGTTTCTTAAGAAGGTCAGTTGATCTTTAAATTCTTACATCTAATTGCTCCCTCTGTTCCACGAAAAAGCCCCGTTTCTCTTTTTATTTTTCCCATTAAAAGAGTACCTCTTTGATTGATAATAGCTTACTATGATACAATGTCCTGAAGTTAATTGTTGCAATTACATTATCCTTCCACTACCACTACCACTAGCACTAAGCTAAATTTATTATTTTAGGGCTAAACATGGAATGAAAATATATCCTTAATATTCACAAATTTTGTGAATGATACTCTTTTTGTGGAACGGATGAAGTATAATGTTAGCTAACTTAGCTACTTAAGTTAGTGGAAGATTGGATTTTGTATTTCAACTTTATGTTTTAGTTTGATTGAAGAACATTTTTCCAATTTCTAAATTTTGCTGTGGAATAACTGTGATGGTACTAAGTTATTGCCTTATATTATTCTAAACACCCATGTTTTGTAAAGGAAAAAAGACACGTGATTTATATATTGAACTCAGTTTTTATGGTTGATTCATATTTTCAATTAACTGAGAAAAACATTAACCTTTAATTACAATTTTAAAAATTAAATTCAAAGTAGTGTTATGGAATGAGGTTTGGAGAGCCCAAAAAATCCTGACATTGTGTTGTTGTGGATGTCTTCGTGACAATAAAGTTATTACTGCGATGACAAATAATAATTAAAAGTAATTTAAAACTGGGTGCAGCCAGGATGTAACGATGCTCTTCTAGAGATGTTTCGTGTCGATTATATGGGGACGACTCCCTATCTAAGCTGCATCCCTTCTGTTCTGCATCACCGGCTGTCCTCAAGCGATCGTTTCCTTGTACTCTCGTCTGATGGGCTTTACCAGTACTTCAGCAATGAAGAGGTTGTAGCCCATGTCACATGGTTCATGGAAAAAGTCCCCGAAGGGGATCCTGCTCAATATCTCATTGCAGAGCTTCTCTTTCGTGCTGCCAAGAAGAATGGTACGTTAGCCTTTCTCATAGCTGGAAGTTTTTCAGTGTTTCACTTTACTTGACCTTTTTTTCAGGGGAAAAAAATGTTCTTTAGAATTAAAGCAAATTAACTCATCATTGCCATTGGCACATCATTTTTTAGTATATCTATATTGTTTCCGGAAAATGGCTTTAGGGTTCCAAGATTTCCAAAACTTTCAGTAATCAGAAGAGTTAATTCAACATGGTGCTTCATTCAAAGTCTAACCCAAAGTTCAGGCCTTAAAAAGAGTCCCTTTGTTGAATTTTCTTGTTCCACATAGGAGAGTCCCGTTTTCATTGATTGTAGTATAGATTGGCATACTGTCCTCAAGTTCACTATCACGATTTCAATATGACGTCAACTCAGTTTTCTCATTCATGTTTCCTACACAACTTCAAATGGCAGACCGACTAATTTATCTTAAAATGGATTTGCAAAAGAACTATGGAAAAATAACATTATGGTAGTGGCCTACGCTTATTGCAGGAATGGACTTTCATGAATTGCTTGATATTCCGAATGGAGATCGGCGGAAATATCATGACGACGTTTCTGTTATGGTGATATCCCTTGAGGGAAGGATATGGAGATCATCTGGATAGTTAGTTAACTTTATTTGTTTGGTTGTGTCGATGTAACTATTTTCCTAAGCAAGGTCCTGTGCTGTGTTCGAGTTTATTCTCTGTCCCTTTTTTTTTTTTTTTTCAAGAATGGTATTAAAATGGGAGGTATACCGAAATGAGTGCATATTCAAGTTCTTACTGCCCCACCTCCGTCCCTTGTTTAAAATACTTCACCCATAAGATGTATATTTCGTCAGTCTAGTTGGTGATTTGTACGTTAGCCGTCATTATTAGTTGAACTTTTTTTTTTTTTTTTTTTTAAATTTATTTTTATTGTTGTTGAATTCAGGGATCTACAAATTGTCATTTCTTGTAGCCTTTCATCCGTAGTTGCTCAAATGTGCCTATTCTTTATGGGTTTTCTATCATTAAAGCTAAAAAAAAAATTATATATTTTGTTTTATAATTCTAGTTTCGATTATAGTTGTACCATGTGTTCAAACACTAGAAGCTGACTGAGCTAGGAATGTTTTTTTTTTCTATTCGGAAGTCCTGGAAGATTTCGCTTTACAATATGATGCAATGTGAAAAATATTTTAATGAAAATATTGTTTGACATATAATGTTGTTGTCTCTAACTTTTTTCTTAAATAATTATCCACCATAATGTCAAACTCATATAATCTATCTTTTTTATAATAAATAAATATGATGTATATTGTGTTCACCAACTCATATACTAATAAACTATCTACTTATTTTATGGAGTTATTTTTTTGTTCAATTATACTAGTATAAAGTAATTGTCCTATTCTTTCAAATAAATATTTACAGGTGTAATTATATTTCTGTTAGTTCTTGTTTGAAAAAAAAAAATTTAAAAATAAAAATAATTCTAGTGTTTTATTTTAAATTTTTAATACCTTTTAAAATTTCCTATTAACCCGATTCAAATCAAAATTGAAGGCACCTGGAAAGGTACTTAAATGTTCAAATCAGTCAAAACAATCAACGAGTGGGACTAAGAATCCTACAAACAAAAGTGAAACGAGAGAAAGCAATGAAGGCCAAGAACAAAAAATTTCGGAAACGAAGTCGAGAAGACGAATTAGAAAACCAAGAAGCTCCTACAGAAATTGATGCTGACGAGGAGCAGAAAAGAAGTCATCTTTATTTTGTTGCCATTCATGAATATATATTTATATATACTTATAATGATTGTATCTTTTATTTGAGAGAATTTTATTCACAAATGAGTGAAACCCACAATCAGAATGGCATTAGAGGAGATTAAATTCCTTCAGAAATTGAGGGAGGAGAAGCAGGGGATTCCAGCCATACTTGCGGCCAATCAGCTGCTGCCTAGCGGTGGCGGCGGAGGCGGTGGTGGGTTGGCTTCCAAAGCTAGTGAGAAGAATGACGTGGACGGTGAGAATGACGAATTGGTTTTACAGGATACCTTTGCTCAAGAGACTGCTGTCATGGTTGAAGACCCTAATATGTAAGTAAATTATGCATAGCCATTTCCTCAAAAAATTAGCATAGGTATCCATAATATTTGCGAAATTCTTAAATCAGACTATTTTGTGGAATGGAGATAGTATAGCTTAAGCCTTCACTTTTTTACCCTGCCTGTGGTTAAATGTTTTGGTTCACTGTATTGTATCTGTATACTTGAGATTCTGGAGAGAACACATATTGAGGTTAAAATGTGTTATTTATTTATTTATTATCATTTTTGGTGTTGCTAATAGTGTTGTCATTTTGTATTATATAACTATTTTTAAATTAATGAAAGCAAAATATTAAACAGCCAATAATATTCCCTTCACGCCAAACCATGCACTACTAAACGTGTTGAATCCTTCCCCCATAAAGCCCTGGACCTCCAAGACACCCTAACATCTCTCCAAGCATGAACAAAGTCTGCAACTGATTTAGACATAACCCACACCAAACCAACAAGAGAAAAAGATCATCCCCAAAAATCCCTGATGAACTCACAATGTAAGAGTAAATGCTCCTTCTATTCCAGCTAAAACTTATTATTACTCATGTGGACAACTTGGTAAGAGAACGCCTTTTAAAGGAGCTGTGGTTTATCATTTTTTAATGTTTAAATGATCAATGCTAACTACAGGAAATTTAGGATACTGGATTTCCTTTATGAATGGAATTTTATTAGTGTTTCCTTGGGTCTTGTATTTTATTTTTTCCCTAATGGGCAGGTTGGAATATGTTGAACAAGAATTGGCGAAGCTACAGGGGAAAAACATTGATGTAGCAAATCAAGTTGAGAAGAATAACATTAAACAGGCAGAGGATAAATTATACACCATTCCGGAGCATCTTAAAGTGAGGGAGCTGGCTTTGTTAATTCTTCTTATCTTCTTTTAACTGCATTTTTGTTTTGTTTTCTACTGTGATTTTTTAACTTCTGCTTATAGACAGATAACTTTTTAATTATTATTTATTTTTATAATGGTGGACCAGTAGCTACTAACCTTAGGGCGCGCACTGGGTGCTTACAGACATATACTTTCTTTTCTCTTGTCTTAATATTTCTATTGGATGTTGTTACGTCCTTTATATCAAGAAGAACTGATATCTTGATTAGTCTTACAAAATTAAGTCAACAGCACTAGTCTAGTTTCAGAAACTGGAGCTTGAGCACACAATCAACTGCCCTAATCTACACTAGCTGTGCGTTTAGTTTTTTTTTTCCTCCTCACATTGTAATAGATTTTTTCTCTCTCTCCCATTCTTTAAATATTTCTCATTTCTCTTTCCTGCTGTTGGAAATAACTAACCCAAGTTCTTTTTAGTTGTTGTAACAATTAGTACCACTGAATCTAGAGTCAGTATTCTATTCTTGTTACTTATCTATTTTGAATCCACTCCAGAAAAAAACAAAAATAACAGAAAGAAAGAAAATAATAAAACCCAAGTTCCCACTTCTTAGTATTGCAATTACTGTTCCTTCCATGCCAATTCCTTAGTCAGCTCTTGTTGACAATTACCTCCTTCAACATCACTTTTGATGAGTGTGAGAAGTGAACACCAAATGGCACAAATACGAACAATATTATCCACTTCACGCATCATTTTAGGCCAATAATACCTCGAAGTCACATTCTTTTGAGTGTTATCGTGACCCAAATGAGCACTAAGTCCTCCACCGTGCAATTCTCGAATCACATGCTCATGAAGAGAAGTCTTGGGAACACAAACAATTTCCCTTAAACAGAAATCCATCGAGAATATGAAAATTCCCATCTGAATTATGCCATTGACACTTCTCCCAGATATTTTGAAAATCAGCATCTGTAGGATATATTTCTTTCAATTAATCAAAACCAATAATCTTTGTCTGAAGCAGAACTCAATTGCTTTCGACTAGTAAGTTTAACTAGTCACCTATTTCCGCCGTGTCATCATGGTCCAATGTCACCAGCAAATTATTCAAAAGCATTATATTACCT
>JAUMHB010028590.1:4077-17018 GCA_032359685.1 Pittosporum tobira | reverse complement strand
TCATACCCCCCCCCCCCCCCCCCCACGAAGAGCCATGTTGTTTTCCATGTCTTGTGGTTCGACGCAGGCAAAATCCATCTATCTCTCCTCGCCCGGCGGTTGATCGACCAAAATGACGCCATCGAGCGGCAAAGACTGAACGTGTGCCGGAAGAAGTCGGTCCTTGGCTCCTGGCCCTTGTAATCACATCAGGTCATGAACCCCATAATCTGAACGTATGAATTGGGGGTCAGCTGACCTATGCCGACCCCCAGCAAGCCCAACAACTTCTCGACGAATGGGTGGAGTGGAAATCGCAAACTGCACCGAAGGTGGTGCTCGCTCACCCCCACCCAGATGTTGTCTGGCCTGCTGTGAATCCTCTCCCAGCCCACCGGTAGTCTCATATCGTAATCATCGGGAAACCTATACTCCTCCCGAATGCGCTTCAGATCCTGAGCGGTCAGCCTACTTATCTGGTTACAATCCGGGCGGCCTACCCAATTGCCATAATCGACCTCGCCACCCAAGTCCTCCTCCTCTCCAGATCGATCCTCGCTTATTTGAACTTCACCCTGGAAAGCCATATCCCCAGGAGGTCCCTCGGCGGAACCCTAGCCGGAACACCCTGTTCCACCACCGAGGTCGACGGAGTTTCTGCCATCTCGTCACCAGATTCGTCCACTAACCTATGGGCCCCTCTAACACCATCCATCTCTACGGCAAAGAATACAAGAAAAGGATGAAGAAGACATACAAGCAAGGGGACTTACAAAAGCTTCTTTGCTTGAATCTGTGATTGAGGTTTGGGACCTATCACTGTTCTCCGGCCAACAAGACACTGGTTCTCTGTGAAGCGATACCCAGATGGAGAAAAATAAGAAAAGATGGTGAAGGCCCCCCTTTCTAGGCCCCAGATCTACCGTTTCGACTCCCCACACTCGATCCAACGGTCATGATTTGCCGCCTCAACTCCCGCGCTCAATCCAACGGTCATGATTTGGTGATTTGATCCCCACGCTGGATCCAACGGTCGCGATCTGGCGTTTCGACTTCCCACGCTCAATCCAATAGTCATGATCGCATCCATCTGTGCACACTAATCAAGAAAAATCATTATGCCGCATTAAATATACCTGCCAAAACGTGCGAAGGCGCAATTTTCGAAACTGCTTGTACGCCTAAAATATCAGCTCGACCGTCGCTGAGAACAACCGACCGCCGGGTGAGCTTAATTCAACTAGAGGCCGCTGCACTGAACAAATGATTCTCTGTACCACTCTAGCCCACCCGTGCGCCAGTCCAACCAACAGGCCCAATAAGAGATGGGCCGGCCTAGCCAGCCCAACAAGGCACGTCCCCTTAAGTGGGACCCACAACTAATGTACCTCGGCCCTCAAGTCACAACGGGACTCCTATAAATACCACCGTAAGAAGGATCTGAACTCTCTGACTCTAACAATACAATATTTCTCTGTTTAAAAGTCTTTGCATTAATTCCAATCGCTGACTTAAGTTTCGGAGAGGGGAACGGGGTCTAAAACGCCATGTGTTGCTCGTTTGCAGGTCAGACGAGCCCACAATTGCTTAGCTGGATGGTCAAGTTGACCTAGTCTATGAGGACAATCAGGCGAACCATAATAGTGGGATTATTTTTTCCGTTATTAGGATTATTTGACCTGTTATTATAGATTTAATGGTGTGAAGTGTTGTCCCCTCATCAAGTAAATTTTTTGGCCTATTATTAATATGATTGTTCTTGTGAGATTTAAACCTTGATTATTTTTCGATTGATATATTTGTACTCATGGTAAAACCATTACCACAAATCACTTAAAAAAAACAAATATAAATCACCAAACAATATTTTAAATTTTCACAAACAGTTAATACAAGTATAATTGTACCAAATATAACAGTCGCACAATTAAACGAGCCCACAATCGGATATCTCTAAAAATTTAAACTTTTAATAAATTAGTCTATCGAATAAATTAATCTTTCAGAATGGTTGATAATTTGTGGTGTCAATTTATATCAATTGGCGACCAATCAATTAGGGACTAATAAGTTATGTTGATTGTGATTCTATTATCAATTAATTGTACAATTTTGTGGCTAAAAGCAATCTAAGGAGCACAAATATTCACGTATAGACAAGTGTCTTAATAATTTTCCCGAGAAAAAAAATATATAATATGATGTATATAACATATGGAGTAATATATTATTATATAAAATATCTTATATTATAAGTTAAAATTTTAAAATTAAATTATTTTATAAATAAAAAAATAAATTATTTTATTTAAAATAGGAGTATTAATCTTATTAAATACATTATGATAATGTATTTACGAATTATGATGATATTTATTTTCTGTAATCAATAATCACTAAATGTCACACATTTATTTGCCACCTGTTCATTAAATGCAGCGACTAGCTGTGCGTCTTGTTAGAAACAAGGCACCTCTTCCACTAAACTCCAATCACACATTTCTTCTATGCAGGAACCCTTTCCCGTAATGACAGTATGACCCTTCCCGCTTTGAATTGCTCAATCACCCATCACCCACAGATCTAAAAATCGAAAACGGTTATACGGTAATTACCGCAAATCTCTCTGGATGATATCGTCATAAAAGGAATCAATAGATTGACTTGGCCGTTTTATTCTTTAAACTCCCGATGCTTCTACACTGTCGAACATTTTCTCTGTCCTGCCTATTTTCGTCTTTCGGCCCTCTCTCTCTCTCGCTCTCTCTCTTCCGGTTCTCTGATTTATATACGTATTCTCTCTCTTCCTCCCCCCATTCCCCTCCCCACTCTCTCCTCAAGCTCTGATTTTTTCTTTGCAAAAAACATCAAAATCCCCTCAGTCCTTACTTCCCAAGCTCATAAACCTTCAAATCAAACCAAGTTTAGGGCTTGATCAACCGCCATTGAAAAGAGAAGAGAGTCATCAGAGCTTTATTACGTAAGAAATTTCAAAATGCCAGCTCTGAATTGAGGTTTCCTTGTCTAAAATTTGATTTCTTGGAAACTTCCATACTATATATATTATTATTTAATTTTATTCCATTTGTTGGAAAGATTTTGATATGCTTCTGTTTTAATCCATACGCAATAAATTAATAAATACCTGCTACCAGCAAGCAAGTCTATTTAGAAGAAAAAAGATTTGGGCTTTTTTATGTTTTCTCTCAAGCTCAAGGTTTTAGCTTCTGTTTGGCTTTGCAGATTCCTTCCACAAGCTCTTTGCCGTACAAGTAGCTTTCGTTTCTCTTTGAGGTAAGGTCCATCCAAACAAGGAACAAGACTATTTTTATGGTCCTATCTTTGTAGATATACATAAAGATATACGTAGTAATATGTGTATATTTGCGAAGCTGTTTTTTCTTGGTTTTGGTTAGAGAGAGATAGCTATCGGAGTTAGTTTCTGGTGTTATATTTTTCTTGAGATTTACGCTTTCTGATTGGTGGAACCTAACACAATCCCAATCTTTTAAGGTAACGGTTAAATCTTTTCCGGTCAATTTGTCGTTGACCGTTTGATCGCTGTAGTATCATTTGTTGCAGTCTACACCTGCATGTAGGGGATTAAATCAGGTTATTGGAGTTCGGGTGAAGCCCGGATCGGTGGGAGCATCCCTAGGGATGGAAGTAGCACGTGCGAAGCCTATGAGCACGTTTGTCCCGGCACGGTGAGTCTCGTGTGGATTCTATGTTTAATGGCCGTTGGATTATGTCGTGGAAAAAAGTAGGCTCGAATTTCGGTGGACAGCTAAGGTGAATGGTAAAAAACAGAGCCATGATAGACGAAAGCCGAAGAAGTAGGACCCACACGGCATTTTAGAATTTCTCCGGTATCACGAAGATTACTTGTATGGTCTCGATCATAGAATCTGGGTCCATCTTACGTGGCGCCACGTATACCGACTAATTGCTTTCTAGGACTAGAGGACGGGGTGGGTGGGGGATCGTGGATGGTTCACAGTAAGTATTCTTTAAGGTGTAAAGGTGCGTGTGGGAGCTGTTGTTAAATATTAATGACAGGTCATTCATATATTCTTTAAGTGATTTAGTAAATTAAATATTTTATTTTTGATGTGATTTTATGATTTGTTGTCATTATGGGAATTGATTTGAAATTAGAGACAGATGTATGGTACAATTTATTTCAAATTTTCAGTGGAAGCCTATTATTTTTGGGTTGGGGGAATAAAAGTAATGACATTTTTAGAACTACAACGGTTGTTTCGGTCGGCTTTTTCGTAGGTCCTACCTTATGGGACGAACAAAAGTTATGACATTTTTGGCTTTGAATCATTTGACTTATGGGCACGGTTTGAACTAAAGAATGGTCTTCTCCTAAAGTGGATTTTAAGTTTAATTTTCTGACATTTCCTGCACTTGTGGTTGAAGTGTATGCACTAATATCCTATTATCACCACTTGTATGTTTAGTGGTAGACTCTTGGAGGCTTGGGGCCTTGTCGTGTGTTTTGCATGCATCCCGAATGGCACGATTGTAGTGGTTTAGATAGATGACAAACAGGACAAATTCTACGAGGGTGAGAGGGCACAAGTTTGTATGTATTGGAATAAGTAGTTGGTCAAATTAATACTATATGAAATCACCAAAGGTGGGTAGCATTCCCTTGGACTTTTCTGTATTAATAGTATATGTTATTAACATGGTTGGCTCACCGTTGGCATGTTGTTAAATGTTTTTAATATTTCCAAATACACATTTTCCCATTTGGTTTGCATTATTACGTATTTTACTCGTGCACAACGACTATTCTTGCGACCGAGTCGTGGAAATATACCACCAGCCACTTAGAATATTGAACCTCCTTCTTTTGAGTCGGTTTCTTCCTCCTTGTTCTTCCTCTCTATCTGAAAGGTTATCTTTTTCTTTAGCCTAAAATCGGTTAAGCCACTTTTTCAAGCTTTTTAAAGAAAACTATAGCAGTATCTCCTAAAGGAAAACCAAAAAGAAATTCCATATGACACTGATGGCCTCAATATAAGAGCTAAAGTTTGTTGCTTCTCTTTTATTGTAGCAAGATCATCATTATTTTCATCACCACCACAATATTCCATTTCTTTTTTGACTATACGGGAGTATTTGCTTTCTGTTACTTGACTTGCTAGAAATTTATTGCTCAATCTCCCTTGTATCATTACTGTCATAACTGTTCTGCTATCTTTCCTTCAGATGGATTCGGTTAACCGGGCTGCAGTGACCCCAAATAAGAGTAGGCTGGCCCGCACTTTCGCCAAGGTTATGCATATTCGAGCTGCAACGGGGGTTTCCCCAGCTGGTGATGGAGTTCAGAAAACTAGGAAGCAAGATCAGGGAGTTCAAAAACCTAAGACACATGATCAGATCAAGCAGCAGGAAATCGTGAATACTGATCTACACACGTCACTGGATGTAGAAAATGATATAGTTCAGAAAAAAGCAGCCATTGAAGCTTTCCTTGCCAAACTATTTGCTAGCATTTCATCTATAAAAGCGGCATATGCGCAGATGCAATTTTCTCAATATCCCTATGATGATGAAGGGATTCAGTCTGCCGATATGATGGTAGTCTCAGAGTTGAAACTTTTATCCGAATTAAAGCAGTGCTACCTTAAAAAACACTTTGAGGACTCCTCTCCTGAAACTACACAGATTTTGGCCGAAATTCAGGAGCAGAAGAGTCTGTCAAAGACTTTCGAGATTATAGGGAAGAAGTTGGTCTATGAGATTAAGCTAAAAAACTCAGAAATTACCTTTCTTAGAGAGAAACGTGAAGAGGCCAATAAAGAGAACAAGATATTTGAGAAGAGGTTAAATTCAAGTGGGCAATTATCGTCACTTGGAAATATTGAAAATCTCCACTTTTCGATCTTAGGCCCCAGCCATTTCATTACGGTTCTTCGACAGACTGTTAAAACTATTCGGAGCTTTGTTAGGCTGATGATCGGTGAGATGGAATCTGCTGGCTGGGATCTTGATGCTGCAGCCAATTCAATTGAACCAGGTGTTGTTTACCCCAGTGCAACCCACAAGTGTTTTGCCTTTGAGTCATTTGTTTGCCGAGAGATGTTTGATGGTTTTAATCATCCATATTTCTTGCTATCACATGAATCTGTATCTGACAAGAAAAGGCGGCAAAGACAGTTCTTTGATAGATTTATAGAAATGAAATCCCAGAAGCCAAAGGAGTATCTTGATTTGAAGCCTAAATCCAGATTTGGAAAGTTTTTCCGGACCAAATACTTGCGACTTGTTCATCCGAAGATGGAAGCATCTCTATTTGGCAACTTGAACCAGAGAAATTTAGTGGGGTCTGGTGATTTCCCAGAAACTACCTTCTTAGGTATGTTTTCGGAGATGGCGAAGCGGGTGTGGCTACTACATTGCTTGGCCTTTGCTTTCCAGCCAGAGGCCTCAATATTTCAAGTTAGGAAAAGACGTCGATTTTCCGAAGTTTTCATGGAATGTGTGAATGAAGAAGCTTTCTTGGAGAACGATCCTCGAGTGGCTTTCACTGTAGTTCCTGGGTTCAAGATGAGTAATACAGTTATACAGTCTCAGGTATATCTTTGTTGATCTCTTAACTCAGAGAGCACCGACGGATGTTTGAATTAATTTTTAGCAAAAATTGGAAACGTGGGTCTCTTTTATTTTGAAAGAAAAGTTAGTAGACCTCTGTGTGGGAAAATCTTTTGATTTTGATATTACATGGTGCTGAATCATTCCCCAATTTTGTTAATACTGCTCATCAGACGAGTTAGCGGTAGAGGTCTTTGTAGTTGTATAATATAGTAGTATTTTGTTTTTAACTATTTTATATGCAAATATATATGTTTTATGACCACATGCCTTTGGACCTTGTCCTTGTTAATTTCTTAAGTTGCTTTAAGGCTAGCATGTTAATAATTTAGTCGAGAAGACATTCTAGTACTGCGTGCATTCGGTGATATATATTCTCTCTGTCCAAAAAATAATGAACCTCGACTCATTATGTGAGTCAGGCTCATTTTTTTTTGGACGGAGGGAGTATATATTTAGAGGCGGTGCGTTTATGTTGGGAGAGCTACCGACAGAAGTTCGATTCCGTTTTGAGTTTAGAATTCAACGGTTTTATGTACCAAAAAAAGGGGGGTGCGTTTATGTTGGGTTGGTTTAGGTTTCAATCTTTATCGCTGATACAGTATCGCATTAATATTTCGATTCTGTAAATCTTGCTGGGGAAACAGGATAGGGACCGTCATCATCATAATAATAATAATTATCCGGATTTCATATTATGAAATTATTTGGTATAATTTATTTAAGAATAATTTATAATTTATTTGTTAATTAAAATATATTATGAATTTTAAAAAAATATTTATTAATTAATTTTAAAAAAATTAAATTGATAATATTTTTATATTTAATTTATAAATTTTTTAAAAATAATTAAAAAAATAAATTTTAAAAATAAATTATAATCAATTTAAATAATTTATAACAAACTCCGTCAAAACATGACACTTATGCATGCTCGTCTTCATGATGTTTAACATTTGCATAAATCTCGAGGGAAGAAAGGGAACTAGTAGAAAGGGCCACCGCCAAAACACCAGGATTTCTCATGCAGCTTCTACTCATTGTGTCCAAATCTTCTATTATACTTTTGGTTACATTTTATATATAATTGATTTGTAATTTTATCTTTTTATTTATTAAAAAATATTAAAATTAATTTAAATAAATAAATATGACTTGACAAATTATACAAGGTGACGTCGATCCTTGATTCCTTAATGACTCCTTTATCGGTTACAAATGTGCAAACATAACTTCTTCGTCGCTAGAGTACATTTTTCCTAATTAAGAATCTCCTTGTGCAATTTAAACTTTGGAAAGCTTGTAATGAACTGTTTGTTACCTTATGGACGTATTTTGTGTGCAACAACTCTTTTGTGCAGCTTAAATTAAGAAACAGTTTGTAAGGCTTAATGAATGGAGCTGGAAACACTTACGTTTGGTTTCTACTTTTTAAGAAAAATGAATAAAATAAACTTTTATATTGAAATTGAGCGGTAGTTGAAATGTAATATGTTGTTAATCTTAAAATTTTAGTTGAAAATGAGGAGGATGTGGAAATAAGAAGTGAATGTTTATTCATTTTGGGGAGGAGGATGTGAGTTTCATCTATTCTACTCTCAGCCTAATTTTTAACTCAAGTTATAGTGTTACCTAAATATTTCATTACAACTATTACTTAATTTTAATGTAAATTTTTATTTTTATTTTTTTCGCTAAGAATAGGAATCAAACGTAACGTACGAGATTTTAATGTTCCTTCATTGTTGGGATGGCCAAAGTACTAGAGTCTTTTCTTGTGCAATCCTGTCCAAATATCATTCACTTCGAGATATTAAACCAACCCCAATTATACTTCCCCTCCTGATGGAGATTTCAATGCCAAATAATTTAAAACTGATAATGTGAACAAGCAACCTCAATAATAGATAAAAGCAAAAGAAAAGGTCACTCAATGGAGGATTCTGAATAAAAAATGTATGAGGAAAGATATCATTCTTTGAAAAGAAAAATCCATTTATTTCTCAACCGCCTCGTTGATGTTGGGAAACGGCTCAGCCCAGCCAGAATATCCTGAGAAAACTATCTCGCAGAGATCTGCTTCGACTTTGGCAGCATCACGTACAGTCAAACTTCTCCTGATGAGGCGAGAGAGCGTAGTCAGCTTGCCATTGTCGAAGTCTGAATGGCGTAGAAGAGCGCCCTGATCAGATATTAAGTCATGAATGAGCGCACAAATGCTTGAAGCCATCATAATAACAGAATAGTCACCAGTATCCTCTGTCCAGTGTGACAATGTTCCCAAGAGTTTAAAAATGCCAGAATCATGAAAGTGAACTGGGATGTGTTCTCTCTTTAACAGAAGGTTTGTGAGTGTATCACATGCCAAAAATATTGAACCAGTAGTATCCTCAACCCTATCACCGCTGAGCTCAATCATTTTAATGAGGCATTCCAAAACAGCTTTATATGATCCAGAAGAAGCTACAACCTTGCAGCCATCAGATTCCATTGTTGTTTGACATAACATGTGTAGCAAAAAGCAGATGGAGTAAAAAGGGCTTACTTCATCTTCCCCTTCAATTGAAAGCATATAATCTAGAAGCTCTATAACTTTTTCTCTGTTCGCCATGGGTGCTTCTGAAAGATAACTCCAAATTATTCTAACTGAACCTATAAGATCGTCCCCTTTTCTGTGTCCATGAACATTGGCATCTTGCAAGTACTCTAGGATTTTGCCAATCGTCTCGTTAAGCCCAGAGATTATCTTTGTGAAAGTGCTTTCACTAATCACACCACCTTCATCGTCAGCAAAACTTGCAACGAGCTTTATTATTTTCTCCACCAAAGAAAAGACTACATAAAGATTCCTTTGTGTCAAAAAAATGGTTTCAACATTCAAAGAACTCTTGGAAGCTTCAAAATTGAAGTATGAAAGCTCGTTAAGAAGAACGGAAATCTCAACCCTAGATGACTCTAAAACAAGCAATATACACCTATCGGCCGGGATGGGTTCTTGAACATCATGAGGTAAGTTCATCTGACCAAAAAGCCATCCTTCACCAACAATAGACATAACCGACTCCGCTAAAATAAGAGCGTGAAGATTCTCAACTGGTGTGACCCGATTCTGTGAAATGGCTACAACACCAACATGTACATAAGTCGACCACATGCTGTTCTTCATTACACAGAGAGCATCACAAACTGGTCTTGAGTAATTTGAGAACAGGAATGCTGACAGAAAGTGAAGTGCTTCAAATTTTACAGCATTGTGCAATACAACAAATTGTTTTGCTATTGAAACTACCATCTTTGACAGCTCAGATGAGTATTCGTTGTTAAATTTCTGGGGAGAGCTGGGTCGTCATCAACTGAGCGAGTCTAATGGCAATCTCAATTGTCTGGGAATTACCATCTGGCAAAACGGAGATTTGAGTAGCTAGCACATCAATGCCTCCAGACTCATACAATTTTCCGACGCTGTGTTCGTGCTCACTTGATATAGAAAGTAAAATTTCGTAGCATCCTTCGAGAAGAGATGATGATCCTGATTCCCTTGACATGATCTCTGTTATGAGAGGAATTTTGGATAACATCTCTTCGGAAGGAGCAACTCTGGAACCCGGCAAAAGGAAGCAAGAAGCGTAACAGCTAACTGCAAATATGCATCCTGATCGCCGCCTCCTTTTCGTTTTCCCATTCCAGTATTGAGGAGGCGGTTGAGGAACATATCTCCAACGGCGTCATATACGCTACGAATGGACGCATGATTGTCTTTGTTGCAGAATTTGGTCACCAGAAGGAGACCTGCAAGGCGTTGTTCATCTCTCTCGCGGGTCTTTCAATAGTTTCAAGCAATCATCTAGAGAGGGTGATTCTGCCATAGGAGTGGGTTTGCTGCAGTAGTCACAGTGATGATGGATATAGTTTTTCATGGGGTCGAAAACCTAGCTAGCTGATGTTTGTGCAAATTACAAAAGTCTTTATATAGACATGAGGTCAAGGTCCTCATCTATTCCTAACTATACCAGGATTTTAAAATATGGTAAACGAAATTAGAAAGTTTTGAAAGATTTGGTTTCAGTCCCTGAGAAATTTTCCAAACTCAAAAGTGAGATTGATCGATGGACACAATAAAAGGATGGGCCCGAGTACTAGAGCGTCACTGAAACATCGTAAACAGCAAATTGAATTAAGGAAACAAGGGGTTTGCTGTTTACGATTTGTAAGGGAAGAAAGAAAAGAGAAGAAGCAGATGAACGGCCAAGTGTCCAATTTCTTCAGGGCCAGACCTCTTTCCCGCCATACGCCCAGCTCAATTTGTGAAGTAGAACCCGTTTGGAAACTGAACTACTCATCTCAGTCCCAACGATATAAAAGCAATTTTCTTTTCTTTCTTTCAACTTTTAAAATCCAATTTAGGAAATATTTGAGCTCAAACTTGATATTTATATATTATGTGAAACTTGCAACAGCATGTACTATTTAAAAGGCACAATTATATTATCAAAATTTTAATAAATCAAATTTGCTATTATCTTTTTTTTTGCGGAGAGAGCAGTATCTTTTTGTAGTCAGATTTTATAGGGATACAGGTGTAGGTAGCGTAGCTACTTACGATTTGAATATATGGCTCTTGGGGTCCATCCATTATTTATTCAAGAGAAATTTGAAGGAACATATAGGCCGACTAAGACAAAGCTTATTAACTAATTGCATGTCTATAATTACATAATTTAAAAAAATAAATGGACAAGAATCTGCCTACTATAAGTACTACCATTCTTATTGCTTCTAATAATCAAGATATAGGTAGCTAGAATAAACTCAAAACAAATAAAACAACAAATGGTTCACAATTTTATTATTAGTAGTATAATAAAATATTCTGCATAACTATAATTTCCCAGAGAACGTCGCAAGGAGATGAGGCATTCACGATTTCAATGTACGGGCGAGAGCAGGACTAGGGACAGACCGCACAATCCAGTCAGATTGAGTGTGTGCCTGTCACTAGTCCCTGTATCATGATCACCTATACCATGACCTTTGCCACTTGGACCAGAAGGTTAACTGGTTTCCTTCATTAGAGTGAGCTACTTAACGTTCCTATTCCTATTCCTCCTGGTCTAGCTAGTTAGTATGCCTGCCTTCCCGGGTCTATGTAGCTTCCTGTCAGCTCATCACCTGCTTCTTATTAGTAGTTAGAGCTATTTCATTCATCGACTAAGTAGCTAAAATGAATTGAAAAAACGAAAGTACTCCAGTTGCTAATGTGGAAGCAGTAGCTCATACACTAGACTATGTAGCTCCTCCAATACTTAACCAAGTCATTAGCTCATCTAATGGAAAAAAGCTGTAAATGCTATAGTTCAAAAGTAGATTTCAAAACCTAAGGCTGAACTAAGAATACAGTGGTAGAAGCTGAAAGACCTTTCTAATCCGACCAAGTCCTTTAGCCTGTAACCGCAACTTTAGAGATATCCAGCAAAGACCAATTTACCCTCCAGAGTTGTTGATACCTCCTCCCTCTTCTCCATCCTCAAGAGCTTCCTTGCATCCAAACATGGTGGTGACGAACTACGAATCAATTCTCACGAACTGATTCGTGGTAGGTTCGCGTACCAGTTCTCAATATTGAACAAACCAATTTACATACTATAAATAAGTGTGACTAGAATATATAATATGAATATAGTAAAAAACACTAGAATATAGATAATCTAAATAATATAGCTATTAAGTCTACCCCAACGAATCGTCGTACCCGTACTTTAACGTACCGCGTACTTATATCCGTACCGTGTATCAAATGATACACGCGTATCGCGAATTAGGTAACACTACTATGGAACATACCAAAACCAGAAACCCAAAAACCAAAAGCTTTTCTTAGCAGGCCGTGTAATAATATACAAAGAGTGAAATTCGGAGATGATAAATAATTAACGAGAGAGAAGATTGGAATTTATGAGTGTGTAACTCCGAATTGTTATGCATGGTGGGATGTGAGACGTTGGTTTATATATACATGAACAAATACATATGTTGAAATATCTTAATTAAATGTATTTATTGTAAAATAATTTAAAATTTAGTTATTTAAATGGGTCAATAGCATTCTGCTGTGCATGCTTGACATTGCTGTTTTAAGTTTTAATTAGTAGATCTTTTGCTATTAATGCATCCTTGTATATTAGGGGATGGTGCATATATGGCAGAAAAAGAAAGAGGCGGACCATTTTAGCTGATGAATGCTTGTGCAAGTGTACATATAGATTATAGATATATCATATAGCCAGGAGCTTTTGGGTGAACACACTAATATAAGTAATATAATTCATTACATTTTAATTACCATTACT
>JAUMHB010028579.1:0-22619 GCA_032359685.1 Pittosporum tobira | reverse complement strand
GTCCACACGTTTTCGGTTGTGGGGTCCACAAATACTTTGCGGCGCTCCGCACGGGAATAAATATTGCCTAACTTTAACGTTGACATTCTTTTTCTCGGAAATCAATAATTTTATTTAGCAATTCATAATGTTAAAATATTGGGTTCTTACACACGTGGCCCAAAGAGCATATGTTGCATCTCATACATTCCATCCGCGCGGCCACCAAAACTTGGTCCGAGGAACACGTGTAAACAAATCTCAACTGTGCTTCATTCCCTACCCGGGCGCCTCACACTCGGCTCAGGCACACAAGTAAACAATTGCAATGCCCGCACCTTGGCACGGTTATAATTACTTGGTCAAAGGAGCACAAGTAAACTCATGATGCACGTCACTCACATGCTCCATCTGCACAGCCATAAACGCTTAGCCCGAGGAGCACGAGTTGACTAACCATACCCACATTTCGTTTAACGCTACATCTGCGAACAAGTAAACATAACGGCAAACGCAAAAACCTTTGGCACGCTTATATCACTTTGTCCGAGGGGCATAAGTAGACTAACCATGCCAGTCGCTCATATGCTCTATCCGCGTGGCCATAAACGCTTAGCCTGAGGAGTACGAGTAGACACCATGCGTACATCTCGCTTACACGCTCCATTCACGCACCAATGAGCATAATCGCAAGGTACTAACTCCAGCAGGCTCTACCCGCCCGGCCTGGGGGGCAACTGCAAACTCTTAACCCGGCACTACTCCCACAGTTACTCCTAAGTTTCATCATGCTTAAGGTAAACCATAAGCATAGTAAAACTGGGGGGCATACTATGGATAGCCTGCCGGGCCACTCGGCTTAATTAAATAGCCCAATTTAATTCAAAATTATGACCCAGTTTTCGATTGGGTATAAATACTCTGCAACTTCGCAACAACTCTCGGGGTGGGATGGCTTTGGTTGTAAGTTGTAATGTTCGTTATGAAATGCTCCCCTTTTACAGCAACCTAGCCACTGCTTCACCTTCATCAGTAATAGTACTTCTTCCTCCGGCTACAAGTTCTTTAACAAAGCCAGGAGGTACCGCAGCGCGAAAGGGTCTGGAATCCCTAAAGAAGTCCAAATAAGGTGAAAAGTAGACTTTTTTGTTAATTGATCTTCAATAAATCATAACTTTTGATTTTTAACTAATTAGTTCTTTTATTATGTATTATTATTTTAACACTTATTATTATTATTATTTAATATACTGAAAATTTAAATAAAAAAAAAAGATCCCCTATAGGAAATTCTGCCAATAACCACAGCTAAAATTATTTTTTATCTCACTTTTCATTCTGCGCAAATTTTATTGTTGTTCAGACAAACAAATAAATGTGTTAGAAGAATTTGAAACAAAACTTAACAATGAATTATAAAAAGTGGTTCACATGTTTGGGATAACTTATTACAATAGTTTAAAGTTATTTTTAAACAATAAATTATCTTAAAAATATTTGTTTTAGCCATTTTAAATATATATATATATGTCGAGTACAACAATATTTGTAATTTCAATGGATTTTTTTACAACTTATAAATTATTTTATTTAATTTTAAGCTGTTCTGGATTAAACTATGATAAACATGGCTTAAGTAAGTCCCACATTCACGAAATTAAGATGCGGACTTGTAAACTTCCGTAGTTCATACTCTTCAAATTGATTATTTGACGGTGACTGTATCCAGAAAATGAAACCTACCTCCATTGACTTGTCCGACGACTAGAAATTGAATGAGATGGGAGTGATCAAGACAAACAAAGAAATTTGCAGGTCATTTCCACACTGAAGGGCAATCTCATCCATGCAACGTTGGAAAAATATCCATAAAGTGATCAGGAAGGTCATTTTGACCAAGTCTTCCTTAGGTTCACCTCATTCCTTTCCTGCTTACGCGTTGAGAAGTGTCAGATTGTTAGAAAAAGGACCAAGGGCTTGTTCATAGCATTGTTTAGAGATAATGAAACTCAAATACAGTAAAATATTATATTTATTAGAATAAATTTAAATTTAAAAAATTTAATTTTAAATTTAAATTCAATTTCAACAAAAAAATTAATATTGAATTTGAGTTATAAATGACGGTTTAGTGAGTTAAAGGCGCCGCTACCAAGCAAATACCAAGTGGTCAACCTATGTCGACTGGCAAGCTCGAGCTCCACAAAAATTGGATTATTCACATTTCATTAAATATATAACATGTGCTTGAGCCCAGAAAAAAATTAGAGTACAAATATTAGTTAATAGGGATCATCCTAAATTAAGGTTAGGGTTTCACCTTGGCCCTAATTAGGACAATGTGGCATCCCACGTGACAGCCTAACGCACGCGTGGCAACATGACAAAGCAGCATATCCGGTTGGCCATCCACAAGGCTCAGCCCTGTCTCGCTCAAAGAATGGTCGGCCCCTAGCATTCGGCTTCCAGAAAGCACAAAACTCGACCAGTCGGCCTCCAAGGGCACCCATTGGTCCGTCAGGACCCTCATCGTCAGGAACTCTCAAACTGTCTTCGGCCCCGACCCACGCAGGTAGAAGATCCACTCGGCCCCATCAGACACGCCCGACCCTGCCTGGTTCGAGCCTATCGGCCGAAGGAAATAAAGTAAGTTCCTAGACGGTGTCAAATCAGCCGCCTAACCCTGCAGCCCTATCAACTCAAAAGAAGGGCGTCATACCGGCTATCAACTCACAGCAAGCACACCATGCCTACTTTATCGGGTTGTGGGTCAAAATATAAAGGCTACAAATACCTCCTCCTTCACGGAGGAGGGGGGAATTTTTCAGACGCCATTCTCATTACTCCGCTCCAAATACACTGAAACCCGCCAGTAAAACCACTAGAACAGTACACTTTCTCCAAACTCCACAAAAATACTCCTGTAATCCCTTTCCTCTCCCACTCGATTATCAGATCATCATCTTAAAACCTTGCTGACTTAAGCATCGGAGAGGGGAACGAGGGAACACCCTCCTCGTGTTGCCCGTGTTTCAAGTTTGCTTGCTCCCGTTGACGTGTAAATCGCTGGAAGCAGGGTTTGGACATGGTCAAAGGTCCCAACATTAGTGTTCATATATTTACACATATGCATGTATAGAATACAGTCCAACAAAAGCTAAAACCGTCTAACGTGCTAGAGCTCGAATCATGTCATGTTAAAAGAATTCGTATCATGTGAACTCATTAGAATAGACTAATAAGATCCATCTAAATCGAAAAATGTAAGCCCTTGGGGTAAAAGTGTTATAACATATCTACATCCAAGTATGGCACATGGTCTGTCTCTCTGTCGTGGTGACGTTAGCAGTGATGTATGCCAAGACTATCTCTCGATGGACAACAACATTAAAAAGATAAAACCAATGATTTACTCACAATTGAAAAATGACGGGCCAGTGGTGTTCGTGTTTAATGATGGAGGCGCACATATGTGGGAGTAAAAAATAGAGTTCAAATTGGCTGTCTCATATGTTGTATGATTTGTTGTCCAAATTTAATTCGATAATTGCATTGTATATAAAATTTATAATTATTTTTTATAATTAATAAATTGAAATACAATATAATAGTTAAATTAGATTTGGAATAACAACAAATCTGGTTCACGAAAAAGTATCTCAGTACATATGTCATTACTTATGATAATAATCAGTAGAATTTTGGTTAATTAATTATAATTAATTATTAATTATAATACTAATTAAGTAATTAAATTTATTTCATATAATCATTTAATTGAATTAGAACAGGAGATTACACAAATATTATGGTTTCTTCACCACACACGATGAATGTTTATCTACAACTCTACATTATTTATCATATACGGAGTATACCAAAACCCAAGTCAACCAACGTAACTCTACTGACTTGGACGTGGACTAGAAAGTTGAAAGAGATGGCAGTGGTCAAGACGAATCAAGAAATTAATAGGTTAATTCCTTGGAGCGCACGTACAACTGGAATGCCATATATCAATGAAAATGTCTATATGAGGCAATCGACCAAGTCCCGGTTAATTAATTAGGGTTCACGTTTTTCTTTCTGCATTGAAATTGGGAAAGAGGATCTTAAAAATTAGAATAGTTAAATGACCTGCGCTTGAGATTTAACTGGTCTAAAAATGTGTTAGCAAGAAATTACAAAAAGAAAATCATCAAAAACAATCATGCAAGACACAAAATGCGTCGTGGTTCATATCCCATATTACAGTACATCATCTCGTATGTATACTAGTTAGCTGGCAAATATAATTTTGCACCCCCTAATTAACTATACCACTATTTTGATTTGCATTGTAATGTTTCAAATGTGTTAACTTGCACTCTAAAGTTTATATTTTTTGATCAAATTGTATACACCAGCCAAAAAAATCAACTTTCTTGATAATCGTGTCAATATGCATTTCCTAAGCTTGAAATACGTGTCAATATGCATATTCAATACGGATCCTCTAAGTTTGGCATATATGTATCAAATTAGGGGAATGCATATTGACACAAAATATATATAACTAAATTAGGGGATGCATATTGGGACGACATTGCAATTTGATACAAAAATATGAACTTTTGGGGTATAGATCGACACATTTAAAGCATTAGGGTAGAAACTGAAATATTGTACTCCCTCTGTCCCAAATTCTAAGACCAAATGAATGTTTTTTGTTGTCCAAATTTGAAAGACCAATAATATAAGTCAAGGAGAATATGTGGTGTATATTTAAAGAATAAAAGTTTTATGGGGGTAAACAAATTTTATTTTGTGTAGAATAATTCTCTCATCTTAAAAGTAGTGCTTCTTAATTTGCGTATGATGGAGATCGTTCCAAATTAGGGTTAGGGTTTTTACCTTAGCCCTAATTAGGGCAATGTGGCATCCCATGTGGTAGCTCATCCAATCAGCCATCCTCAAGGCTCGGCGACCCACTTCGCCCAAAGAAAGATCGGTCCTGGCTCTTGGCATCTAGAAGGTTTAAGCTCGGCCATCAGCCTCTGAAGGGTCTTGCATCTGCCTCAGTCCGGCTAGACCATCGCTGTCAGGGACTTTCAAACTATGCGCTTTGGGCCCAGACCTTCCCAAATAGTGAACCCAATCCACCCCATCGATTAGGCCTGACTTTGCTTAGTCCAGGTCCAGTGGCCCAAAGGCCATAAAACAAGTTCCCAAGCGGTATCCAATCAGCCGCCTAACCCTGCAGCCCTGTCAACTCAAAGGAGGCGCGCGCCATACCTACTGGCGCACCATGCCTATTTTATCGGGCCGCGGGTCAAGGCAATTTCTACAAATACCACCTCATCTCGACAGAGAGGGGGATCCCGAAAATTGAAAGAAAGAGTCCAAGCTATGAAAAAAATACGAACTCACCGGAGCCAAATAAACTCTCTCAAAAACTCACCAGTAAACCACAACCCCTCCAACTTAATATCCAGATTACCACCTAATCTCAACAAACTTAAGAATCGGAGAGGGGAACGAGGGAACAAACCCCTCGTGTTGCATGTGTTTCAAGTGAACCTGCTCCCACCGACGTGTGCTCAGCTGAAAATAAGATTTGAACTTGGTCAAAAGTCAGGTTGGTCCCAACAATTAGCTCATGCTTACGTTTCACTTATACGCTCCATCCGCGCAACCATAAACACTTGGTCCGATGAGCACAAGTAAACTAATCATAGTTACGTCTCACTTATACGCCTCATCCGCGCGGCCATAAACACTTGGTCCAAGGGGCACGAGTAAACTAATCACGCTTATGTTTCACTTCCCACCCGCGCGCCCGAAACACTCTGCCCAGATGCACAAGTAAACATAATCGCAATACAAACTCATTGGCACGCTTATGTCACTTCGCACCTGCATACCTCAAACACTCGGCCCGGGTGCACAAGTAGACATAATCGCAAGACACTAACCCCAACCGGCGTTATCCTCCCGGTCTGAGGGACAACTCTCAACCCGACACTACTCCCACAATCACTCCTAAAGTTTCACCATGCTTAAGGTAAACCATAAGCATGGTCAAATTGGGGGGCATACTACGGATAGCCACCCGAGTTACTACGGCTTAATTAAATAACCCAATTTAATTTAAAATCAGGACTCAGATGTCCGACCGGTATTTCATAAATAAACTTGCTCTTTCATCCACCTGGGTAACATTTAATTATTTTTGAAAATCCCTAGTTGTTTACACTAGTAAATTTTCCCAAAATAAATTATAAAGTTACCGACCGGACTCCGTTTGAAAGGGTTGAGTCTTCTCTATGTACCAGGCTCAACCTTTGGTAAAATTTTTCAGTTTTTAACCATTTACTAAGCATTCATCATTCATCCAAAAGAAAACAAACAAAAAAACAAGCAATGAAATTCAAATCAAGACTTCATTAATAATTCGAAAGAATTGCAATGGAAATTGAATTTACATTTCATTAACAATTAGAAAGAATTACAATTTGTTCATAGAAAAGGACTACCCTATTATAATTTACCATAACCCGGCCTTGGGGGCATCCAAATCGCCTTGCTAGAGGACCGACGGTAAATTGCTCGTTGGCTTCTAGTCAGCGGCCCGAACCAAGCACTTCTCATTGCAACTTCCACTAAGGTTGACATTCCTGAGGTTAATGCTGAAAAGATTAATGACAAGTACTCAGCTAAACGCGCCTCCCAGCCGAGAGCAGATCAGGTAGCTCCCCCTCTTCCAGAGGTGTCTCGGCAGGCTATTTGGCAGCTTCCCCCGCAGGCTTCTTGGCGACCGGCTCATCCTTGGGCTCAGAATCAACGGCCTCCAGATCCACAATGAGGCCCATGACTTCTTTCATGTCCATGCCACTCCTGGTGCCTCGGCGGACTGCTCGTTCGAAGCCCTACAAGAACTGACCGGGGGAGGCCTCAAGGATCATCGCCTTGCAATCGGCCGAGTCCTTGAACTCCTTCGCTGCCTTTTATGCCCTCACGGAGGCCAACCCCAGCTCATTCTTGTGGTCGGCCTCCTTGCCTTTCCAAGCCTCATTAAATGCTCTAAAAAGGCATGCACATGCAGGCAAAATTCAAATGGCACGAGACGCTAGGGACACATCCGAGCGGCCTCAGCCTTGGCCCTCAGCAGAATGGTGATTTCTCGCCATATTCGAGGGACAATCGGACTCAGAGCCAGCCGGCACACTAAAGTACTCCACCGAGTTGGGGGGCATTGACAGAGATCGTTCCAAACTAGGGTTAGGGTTTTCACCTTAGCCCTAATTAGGATAATGTGGTATCCCACATGGCAGCTTATCCAATTGGCCATCCTCAAGGCTCAGCGACCTGCTTCGCCCAAAGAATGATCGGTCCCGGCTCTCGGCATCCAGAAGGTTCAAGCTCGGCCATCGGCCTCCGAAGGTTCTTGCATCTGCCTCAGTCCGGTCGAACCATCGCCGTCAGGGACTTTCAAACTATGCGCCTTGGGCCCAGGCCTTCCCAAATAACAGGCCCAATCCACCCCATCGATTGGGCCTGATTTTGCCTAGTCTGAGTGCAACGGCCCAAAGGCCATAAAACAAGTTCCCAGGCGGTGTCCAATCAGCCGCCTAACCCTGTAGCCCTGTCAACTCAAATGAGATGCGCCATACCTGCTGGTGCACCATGCCTACTTTATCAGGCCGCAGGTCAAGGCAAATTCTACAAATACCGCCTCATCTCCACAGAGAGGGAGATCCCGAAAATTGAGAGAAAGAGTCCAAGCTCTTCAAAAAATACGAACTCACCAGAGCCAAATAAACTCTCTCAAAAACTCACCGGTAAACTCCACCCTTCCAACTTAATATCCAGATTACTACCTTAATCTCAACTAACTTAAGCATCGGAGAGGGGAATGAGGGAACAAACCCATCGTGTTGCCCGTGTTTTAGGTGAACCTGCTCCCGCCGACGTGTGCTCAGCTGGAAACAAGGTTTGGACTTGGTCAAAGATCAGATTGGTCCCAACAACGTAAGTACAACAAAATGAACTTGCGCACTCTGGCCAACTCAACTAATTTGCAATTCTACTCCTATTTCTATATAAAGACGCAAACTTTACTCATAAAACATTTCATTATTCTTTTCTCATATTACAAAGAGTCCTGTCCATTAAAGAATCACCAAGCTGCAAAAATTGTGCATTGTGGAGATGTGGAGTTTCCACAATATTATTGCGGTTGTTGTATCCATGCTCTGGTTGCTGCTCATCTTTCTTAGTACAACTCAAGCTGCAACTGAGTACCTCGACTATATTTGTCCCAACTCAACAACCTACACTCCCCGCAGCATTTTCAAAACTAACCTTAATACCCTCCTCTCTTCTCTTTCATCAAATTCTACGCGAAACAAGGGGTTTTACAACTCTACTGCTGGTCGCAATCCTCCAGACATAGCTTATGGTATCTCTCTCTGTCAAGGAGACCTTACCAGTGATGCATGTCAGGACTGTGTGTCGACAGCCACTAAAGAAATCATCAAACAGTGCCCTCACGAAAAGGTGGCAGTTATTTGGTACGACAAGTGCATGGTCCGTTATGCTAACCGGTCATTTTTCTCCTCTTTCTCGACGGAGGATGAAGGAACTGCAGTTTATATGTGGAATACCCAGAACGTAACCGAAGAAACTCGCTTTCAGAAAGTACTAGGAGATATTATGAGTATCTTAGCAAGAAGAGCTTCTGATGGGCAATCTTCAAATGGTCAACAAATTAAGGGCTTTGCGACGGAAAGCGCCAATTATACTAGTCTACAGACCCTGTATGGATTAGCTCAGTGTACACCGGACTTGTCAGAGTTAGATTGTAATCGGTGCCTTCGAGTGGGTATAAATCTTCTGCAAAATCACAACAATTCTCAGGGGGGGAGGGCTTTGGTTGTAAGTTGTGTTGTTCGGTATGAAATGTACCCCTTTTACACCAAATTGGCTACTGCTCCTTCACCTTCACCAGTAAGACCTCTTCCTCCTCCGGCGCCAAGCCCTTTAACAAAGCCAAGAGGTAACTAAGAATATAGATATTCATTTATCAAAACGTGATATTTATACTCAAAATTCTCAATTTACAAGAAACTGTATAATACAATTTGTTTTATGCACAAAAAATACATGCTTTATGAAGTGTAAATGGAAATTTTTTTAGTATAAATATCAATTTCTTTTACTCTTACACACTATTTGTTATATGAATCTATGAAAAACAAAAAATCAAATGAAAATAAGTAGACAAGAATATAACAATTTAAGTAGAAACCAAATGGGAAATACCACAGCAGTTTGGAGGATACAACATAATATGCTCTCTATTAGGTCTCTCTTAAGTCCCAAACGGAATACACCCAACAGGTCACCAAGATAAATATGCTCTCTATTAGGTTTCTATTAAGTCCAATATGAGATTTGATCCCTGGTCTCATTGTTAGAGGATAAGAGAGGTATCACTTGGGCTAGATCTCATTCGTTCAAGACTATCGATTAACAGGTAAAAGTAGCATGGTTTAATCTTAGAAGGATATGTTCATGGGGCTGGATAATTAATGACATTCAAGGTTGGAGTGGAAGACTTGTGTTTTCGGAGTTTATGGAAACAGTTTACTTCTTCAACAGGCAGACGAACTTGGAGATGTTAATAATATCAAACTAAACTAGACAGATAATTGACTCTTGTTTAAGGGTCAGTTGGCATGACGTATCAAATTGGTTAAGTTATTCACCACAATTTTAATATAAGTGATCTTAGGATTTCTCTCTTTCCTTCGGAAACAAGGTGGATCAGAAAGACAGATAATTTAACTGGATTTCTGTTTGGTTTGATGGGGAAGCTCAGCTGCAGAATGTATTATCACTTTGTTATTAGGTAGCTAAATCCAATTCTTTTGGATTTGGTTTTGCCTACGTGGTAAAAAAATTATATATTTTCCTTGGCCAAACAAATGAGGTAAAAATAGTGGTTTCGAATGTGGTAGTTGTAACATCTAGGGTCACACTGGAGCCAATATCAGGGGTTAACCAACTGTCCTATTAGCAACTCGTTGGTCATCTTGCCCTACCACAGGGCCCTTAAAGTCCTGAGAAGTTATTAGTGCTCTTGATAATAAATTAAGGCCTTATAAACAGTACAGATGTGGGACTTGGATTGTTGCAATAGTAGTCTGGTTTATATGTTAATCTAGTTTATGTTGCACTTCTTTTCCTGCATACACCTGGATATATATTGTGAAAAACAATATCAGAGCTACTTTAAAGATAAAAGGCTCTTGTAAATAGCAGGATTATTTCCGTAGGGTTGTTTCTATGACTTCATGTTGTGCCCAAACCTCAACCTCAATATTAAAAACCAATAGCGCTGCAATTGCTTAAAGTTAAAAGAAACACATCTCAGTTTTTCAATAGTAGCTAAGTCAGATAAACTACACAAATGGGATCAAACGAGGCTCAAACAACTCTGTTTCCCTATTGAGGATGACACTAGTCAAAAAAGAAATGGTAGGATACTAATGCAAAATATGTTGTTTATATAGGGAAAGGAGGAAGCTCATCAAAAACAGTTGCCATTATCGTTCCAGTATGTGTTTCCCTCCTGCTTTTCGGCATAGGCTCCTGTTTCATTATTAGAAAAACGAGGAACAAGAATGTCGGCTCCCAACAAGTAACTGGTAAAGACAAATGGAATCGAATAGTAAATTTAGATTCAATTAAATTTTTTTCATTGGGTTAAATTCACAAATAATTTAACAAAGTTTTTCTCATCTAATTGGCTGCGTAGTTGAGGATGATATTACAACTGTGGAATCCTTGCAATTTGATTTGGGCACCATTGAAGCAGCTACAAACAACTTCTCTGCTCAGAACAAGATAGGTGAAGGAGGGTTTGGTGAGGTCTTTAAGGTACACAGTTCGAAAGTATTTTTCAGATAGAATTATTGTGTTACTAATTTCATATAAATGGTAAGTTCTCCGAAAGCTGCAAAGTCCAGAGGCAGAGGCTCTTGAACTTCAAATTCTATACACCCTAGCTCCATTCCTCATAAAGAGTATAACTTATCTTATCGTACTTAGTGAAATCCAAAAGTCAAAATTTAATTAAATTCATTTGATTTTATTTAATATAGTTCTAATTACTGTAAACTACTTAAAAAGAAACTACTCTTTACAAAATTGTGTACTTTCAACGGATTACACTGTTTTCATCTATAAGGAGCTTACAAATTGAACTCAAAACATCAAAATGTGACTCTTTTTGCGAAAAGACACAGTATTTCAGAAACAAAAAAAAAAATCAGATTAATGAAAAATAGACAATAGTTTATCTTATACATGTAGTGGTTGCTTCCCTGCAGGGTGTCCTTGCTAACGGGCAAGAAATAGCCATCAAGAGGCTATCTCGAAGCTCGGGACAAGGTGCAAAGGAATTTAAGAACGAGGTTGTTTTAGTGGCAAAGCTTCAACACAGAAATCTTGTTAGGCTCATCGGATTTTGCCTACATGCTGATGAAAAAATTCTAATCTATGAATATATTCCCAACAAAAGCCTCGACTGTTTTTTGTTTGGTTAGTCCCCTCAGAAAATGCATATGAATTCAATCTCTCATTATCAACTTCGATTAGTTAGTTTATTTATGCCTAGATACACTTTAAACCTATTAAGCTTTCGAGTTTTAGAAGGTGAATTCAATTTTTTTGTTTAGCAACTTGAACCCAAAAGTTGAACTTCCATTAGAACTTAAACATTCTGGTCATATTTTTAACGGAAACTCTGATTTAAAAGGCATTTTTCGTAGTCAGAGAGTATCCAAATTGATCAGACAATATATGACATAATAGGAAAATGATAATTTTACTCTTGAATGACTAATTTGCTCCTCATACGTCAACAAATATAACATAAGTGCAGAAATTCCGACCAAAAATGTTACCGAAATGTTTAAGTTCTAACGAAATTTAAAATTCTAGATTCAAGTTGTTAAATAAAAAATATCGGGATCATCTTCTAAAATTCAAAAACTTATTAGGTTTGAAGTGTATTTTAACTTTTACTTATAAAATTGAATTAAAGGCTAACTTATAACTTGTGAAGCATTCACAAGGTACATAAGAACCTAACGTCAAAATGTTTTAAGAAATTCGAAGAAAGACATGAAGTACTTTCAGAAATTTATTGTGTGTGCTCTTTAATGGACATGTTACATTCTTAAGCGTGTCCAGAATTTACAGTTTTATATATTTGTGAAATTCTTGATGAATGTAGATCCTGAAAGACGAAGACAGTTGGATTGGCCTAGACGTTACAAGATAATAGGAGGAATTGCTAGAGGAATGGTTTATCTTCATGAAGACTCTCGGCTAAGAATTATCCATCGGGATCTCAAAGCTAGCAATATTTTGTTAGACGAAGACATGAGCCCAAAAATTTCTGATTTTGGCATGGCAAGAATTTTTGGAGTGGATCAAACTCATGGAAGTACAAACAGAATTGTAGGAACATAGTAAGTCTCTTCAGTCCGTAAATATCCTTGTTGTGATCTGTATCTTTAGCCTCTGTGGCATTGACAATACAAAATTTTCACACTTGGAACAAACTAACTTAAACAAACTGATTTATTTCCTTAAAGAAATTTGACATTTCCACATATAAATAGTAAGTGGATCCCACATCCGCAGAAATGTCAAATTTCCTTCTGGACATCAAAATTACCAACAAATGTCTTAGACATGTCAATTATATAGACGATTTAACCTGTTGGAATTTGATTTTAGTGGTTACATGTCCCCGGAGTATGCAATGCATGGACAATTCTCAGTTAAATCAGATGTCTTCAGTTTTGGTGTACTGGTTCTTGAGCTTATTAGTGGGAAAAAGAATACTAATTTCAATCAGTCAGATGGTGCGGAGGATCTCCTTAGCCATGTAAGTTAATTAACACCAGACATTCACTATCGTAGGAAGATCTTTCGATTATATTTTTGTTTTATATATTTTTCTATTATTATCTCTTTTTCATAATTAGAGATACATCATGATTTTGTAGATCAATTACAAGGTCATAATAATATTTTGGCTTAAAAGTATTTTTGACCCTATGTTGTTATCACTTTTAGACATTGAACCCTGAAAAAAAAAAATTTTGAAATCGAACCTTAATGTTCGTACATTTTTTGAAATTAAACCTTCCGACAAGTTCAATTTCAATTTTGGCCGGAATATTCAAATTATGCAAATTTTTAAAGGGGCATTAAGTGATGTGAAATTACATTTTTATCCTTCCTCCAGCCAAAATTGAAATTGAACTTGTCGGAATGTTTAATTTCAAAAAATGTACGAACATTGAGGTTCAATTTCAAAAAGTTTTTTTTTCAGGGTTCAATGTCTAAAAGTGATAAAAACATAAGGTCAAAAATATATTTAAGCTTAATATTTTGTTAAAGTATGTAGTTAGAAATATGGAGAACTGTGAAAAGTACTACTAACTATATTTAAAGTTGATTTATCATTTAAAGCAATTTTGAATAATAAAATTTTGTAAATTGACTCAATAATTCAAAGTGTGTCTACCATCAAAATAAAAGTAAAGCACATCTTTAATTTGGAAGAAAGGGAGTGCCATTTTAATTTTCACATGGATTTTGATTTGCAAACTTGTTTACAGGCGTGGAAACATTGGAGGGATAGCACACCCTTGGAATTGATGGATTCTAGTTTAACAGATTCTTATTCAAGAAATGAAGTGCTTAGATGCATTAATATTGGGTTATTGTGTGTTCAAGAAGATGTGGATGCCAGGCCTTCTATGACATCGGTCGTTCTGATGCTTAACAGTTACTCGGTTACTATGCCATTGCCTCAACGACCTCCATTTCTCGTCAGTAGAGCTGGGGCTAAGACACCAGAAGGGTTTAATTTGGATCAATCCACAAGCAACTTGATGCCATGTTCCGTTGATGAATCATCGATTACTGGAGTCTACCCCAGATAAGAAACTCAGCATTTACATATCTCTTTGAAGTGTGAATTACAAGGTTAACGGATCCAGCGAGCTCTGGCCCGAGCTGTATGAGACTTTCCTTTTCATGGGAGTCCATTTCATGGGTGTGGAGGCACTAGATGCATTATATTTCTTATAGTTGGTATGAAATGTTGTAAGATTCGAGGTTCGGCTCCAAGTACACTACCAAATATTAACAATAAGAGGATTACTTATAGTATTTGATAAAGGAAAAAAGGAATTTGATGAAGTTTAATTAAGTGTTTAACTAACAAAACTGCTAACTTGCCATAGGTGAGAACCATGAACTTTCACAACCAATCCTTTTAAATTTCAGTTAATGAAATAATGTCGTTTCCATCTCATTTTAGGTTATCGAAGTACCGTCCTAAGGAATTTAATATGTTTTTCTACTTGGAGTATAATCCGGAAGATTTACTCCTATTTTACAGCTTTATTATTTGTTATAGGTAAGTTGTTAACTGTAGTACTTTATCAGGGACAGACCTGATAAGCAAAAATACTTGTTTGATATTATCTGTAACCAAAAAGGGCTCGCAAAGGAGATATATAAAAAAATAGAGGTACATACCACAAAAGGGTGTGAAAATTCCTCCTTGTGAAAGTCTGTTCTTCTGTAATTCTCTGTTTTATTTTAGGTAAAACAAGCAAACCACAATAAGGTCAACCAGATAAAAGGTTTTGTAAATAGGTTATGAATTGGGAAAGTGTTAGTATTGACATCACATATTAGTTTTATTTCAATAACCTCCATGCATTAATCACAAAAAGCACTGATCACATTATGACTCAGGTTGGGTTGGAGGTTGAAAATAAAATATATTTGAAAATAGATGATAAATTTTGAAAAGAATTAAAGAGAAAAGTCAACCCGCCTATGTACTAGACAAATTGTCAATTCAAATTCATGTAGCTCTCGTATTGATCTTTAACTTTGTATTAAGGATAATAGAGAAAAGAAATAAGTTTATGCATTTATTAGAATTAACTAAATTTAAATAGATTTAAAAATCACATAAAAATAGATTTTGAAAGCTTTTGTCACTGGAATCCAATTTAAAATAGAATTTGCAAAAAATATTTTTTGAAAATTGAATTTGATTTGAGAAAACCGATTTGATGGGAAAATGGAGTTCAAACTTATTTATATATATACAAAAATAAAATATAATAATCATATCATAACATGTCTGGTAGAAAACACTATTTTAGTTCGTTGTAGATATCACATGTCAATTAGATTTAGCATATAATAAATAGGTTAAATCCAATTGCTCACTCTATTATATCTCTTTTTATAAATGCAATATTGTCCTAATTTTTTCTACAAATTCATTATTACACCATATACTTTTAACAAACTCATCATTATACCATATTTTATTTACAAACTCATCACTATATCATACACTTTTGGCATAAACAGTCTCTTAAATTACCAAAGAAAATAACTAATTATTAAAAATATATGGTACAGTAATGAGTTTATTAAAAAAATTAGCACAATTATATTTGTAAAGAAAAACATAGTACAGTGAATAATTGTGCATTTAATCCTAATAATAAATTCGTGCTTTAGACTTGACTTGAAAAACGAAACAGAGACAAAGACTTTTTCAAGATTTTATAGCTAAATTATTTAGTACTATGTCTGTTCTAAAATATAAGAGTATTATTGACTTTTGAATATTGATTTTGAACATTCTCCAATTTAAATTAACATGAATGCATTTGATCAATTTTGAAAAATTTATTTTTTGTAACTAATACTATTTCTCATAAAATTCAAAATTTTCACAATTGTATCGCTATAATCAAATAAATTCATGTAATACCCTAGGATTTTAACAAGGATATTTTATAAAAAAAAAAAAAAAACTATTATTTAATTTATAATTTATTCAAAATGAAATATTTGATTAAGTTTGAGTTTTATTATTGTTGAGATTAGAATTAAGTGTTTGAGATTTCATAAATATAAAATAAGAAATAAAAATAAAAAATAAATTAGTGACACCTTATTTTTGGGCTTATTATGATCAGTAAGAGCCATTAGTTATTTTGGACTAATTGAATTTTTTTGGACTTAGTTAGAAAGGTTAGGCTTTTATTTAATATATAATGTATTAATAGAATTATATTAGACAAACACAAAATAAAAAATTTAAAAATAATAATAATTAGTGAAAAGCTATCAAATGTAGATAGAAAACAGATTAAAGAGGCTGCTCTGCAAGAGAATGAAGATGGAAGAGGCATGAGACCAAGAGAAAAAGGCTAAGAACCTTCAAACAAGTATTTGAATTTTGTTCGTTTTAGGTACGATGGCCATTCTTTTTTCTTTATTAATTCTCAATCATTGTTAATCTTCATGAAATTTAGTCATGTTGTAAAATTTGTATAAACTTCATTATAACTTCGTTTTGTTCGATTTTTAATTCTGTAGAATGCGTAATTAATTTTTTCTAAAATTTTTGTGTTTTGAGGTTTATAAAATTCATCCTCTAAATCATAGTTATTAAAATTGTACCGTACCGGTCGGTTGGACCAATTGGACAATGAACCGAGTATCAAATCGGTATGGTATGATTATTTTATCATATAAGCAATTATATCGTTTAAAAATAGACATACCGGACGGTATTTAGATAAATCGTAAAAATTGGCTGATAAATTTGAAAATTGACTGGTTTGTATACTTAACAAAATCGTTGTTTAAACGTAGTATGACTAAGAATTTTTAACCTTTTAAGATCATATGGTGGTTATTTTGTATAATGTTTAAGTTTAAGCTTTATTATGGTTATTTTATATGATGTTTAACACTTTACTTTGGTATCTCTTTTTTTCTTTTCTTTTTTTGGGTACAAGTCTTTATATTATAGTTAGAATATGCTATTTTATAGTGTTATTATTAATTTTTACATATAAAATATATTTATTATTATTAAAAAATACAAATCCGGCTCAAACGGTTGAACCGCCAATTGAACCGATTTAACTAATGAACCAGTGAACCAATGCCTCGCTAGTTCAATATCCGATCTGATTCAAATAACTATGCTCTAAATATGACTAAACCAACGATTTCAGTAGTTAATTTGTTCACTAATGAATTTTGATATAATTTATTGTTGAAATCATAGAAAATTCTATATTTTGTCAAATTATTTGATTCTTATCTTTATGAAAATTCCTTGATGTTTCCTACAAGTTTTATTCTTGATTTATTTCTAATTATGTGATATAAATTATTATATGTAAGTTTTGTAAAACTAGTATGTGTTGTAGTTTTTATTTTGATTGATTATGTCACCTATATTGTAAATTTGTTATCTAAACCATCGATTCTCAAAATTGAATGAATTTATATGTTTGAAATCTTTAAAAAGCCTATTATAATGTTTATCTTTTGACGTTTTAATAGATATGGCTCTAAACTAGTCATATTAAACTTCTGATAACTACTATACCTGACCTTCAAATGAGAAATCTTGTTTTCAAAAATTGATAACTTTATGATTTTAAATCCGATTTGGGTGATCCTTAATGCTAAATTAGACCCCTTGAAGTTTTGATTCTGATTGTAATTTCGTATTTGTAGGATTTATTTGTGATGATGGTGATATGACCAGATTGGTGGGTTGAGGTCTTAAGAATATTTAGACATATTTAGGGTTATAACTTCTACAAATTGTGGTTGATTCGTTAAAGCATAAGTGAACATTTAGCTGGTTTAGAAATATTATTTTGATGTGTAAAATTAATACAAAGAATCTTTTAGGTTGTGACTAAGGCTTTATTTGATACAGTTGGACATTTGAGGGTGAGACTTTATGTATTCAAGCATATGTGACTGAATTTGATTATCATGTATGGATTTTGTACAACACTCCTTTGTTATAGTTGTTCTTAATTATTAAAATAATGTATTTGCTTCTAAATGTTTTGATATTTGAGATATTGATTTACTACTTATTTTTGAGATATTTATTTACTTTCAAATTATCGAACTATCGAATTACCGAAATTTGTACATTGGTACCTTCAGATACAACTGAGCTAAGGCACACTGGCAGTGATGGTGCTTAAAGGTTATTGGGCTAGTCCAGAATGAGCAGTTGGGAATAGTGGTCATAACCCATTAAATTTGAACGGTTTGGTAGGTTGGTATTGGATTGACTATCTTTTATATTTTTACACCCTTTCATTGGATGAACAATGGAAGTGGGATCTTAGACTCCACTAGTATGTTATGTGGCCATATGAATGCTAGTAGTAGATTTTTGGATTGCTCAGATTATTGATTTATTTGAATTTGAAATAGAGTATTTTATATGAATTGTTTATTTATTGAAATTATGTTATGAGAAGATTTTACTTCATTTTTGAAAACGTTTGTTTATGTTGTGAGCTTCCGTTTTCATTTAGTTTGTTCCGTATCCATCTATTCATTCGTATTCATCATTGTAACTGATCTCTTTCATTCTATTATTCACTAGATGGACTGTGAATTTTCTACTATGTATATGAGTCTTCTATTTACTGTCGGTCTTTTGTATTTTTGTTTCCCCGACAAGTACTCAGTGGTGATTTGGGATGTGTGAAGAGAGGTAATTGTAATTGATCCAAATAGGTGGAGTTGATATATTATGGATAACAAGGATTAATCATTTGTAATATTATATTAGAGATTTTACGTTCTCTTGTAATTATTTTTGGGATATTAGTGTTCTTGATATATTTGTGGTTTAGTATGTTTTGTAGTTAATACTCTCTTTTCGCCAATTCAAGAAAGGGACGTTACAATAATGATCTTTTATATATACATATATATATATATATATATAGAGAGAGAGAGAGAGAGAGGAGAGAGAGAGAGAGAGAGAGAGAGAGAGAGAGAGAAGAATGGAGTGAGTATATAATAATAATTATAGCATGAGCATCAATTCACAATTTTTATGAGATCTCATGGCAAACTTAACACGCACTTTATTAATTTAAACAAAGTATTTAGCATAAATCTCAATTGTCAAGGCAAATTAGACGCAAAGAATCAATTTACACGTCAAAGTTATTTTAAAATCTAAGAATATATGAAAATAGAGACATACATGCTAGATATTCATTCATACCTATCAATTGTAACATCAAATTATGATTCAATCATAAAAAGGATGAAGCTAATGTACATAAATATGAAATTTAGATAGATAAACAAATAAACTTAATTTTCTTCCTAATTATGATAAGGTAGAGAGTGAGAAGAGTTTCGAAGTGGCCCAAGAAACTCTTAAAACCGATCTAAACTAGATTTACGGTGAAACTGGTGGAGATTCGATGTATATCAACAACACGTGGAAAGAAAACAATACGGAGGCTAGATAGCTTCACAAAAACGACTTTATAATATAGATTGCTTTAAGTTTTAATATATCTAAATAGATAGGTAGGTAGCTAGATAGATAGATAGATACATAACGGCGTCATTACACTAATTGTTCATGATTTAGTTAGAGTTAAGCATGAATAAAAATTTGAAGTTCGTACCAGTGTTGCCTAAATCGTGGTACGCATTGGTACGCAGTATGAATACGGGTACGCGGTACGTTAAAGTACCGGTACGCGATTCGTCGGGGGTAGACTTAGTAGCTATACTATTTACATTATCTATATTCTAGTGTTTTTTACCATACTCATATTATATGCCCGTAGTCTTTTATATTTATGTAAAACCATATTATTTGTTAATAAACATGTATATATACTTTGATTGACAATTTAGTAGTTCTAATAATACAACTAATATTGCTTTAATTAGCTCTAAATCACACTTATTTATAGTATGTAAATGAATTCGCTCAATATTAAGAATTGGTACGTGAACCCACCACAAATCGGTTCGTAAGAACTGATTCGCGGTTCACACCTAGAGAATTCGGTAAACCTGATTCGTATAGCAGTATCGACAACCCCTTTACGCGCCCCGTAACAAGAAATAATATATTTTGTTAAAGAGAGTCTTTCGCATAAGTTGCCCTCCTCGACTTGAAATCAACCAACCTCATATTTTAGAAGTGGAGGACGATTATATTATAAGGGCCGTGCCCGCTTCGAATGAGCGAAAAAGAAAGGAGGAGTAGCGCCATCACTTTCATTCCTGTATTTGTTGAGCCAACTACTCGATCAATGAAAAACATATCGTTAATATATTTCAAAAAATTAAAATAGAACTCTTTTCTAAATAGTGTAATTAATAAGAGTTTCATTTGGACGATTGCTTTATTTTTCTCTATATCCTTAATAAGTTAAAATTTGGCTTGGGTAAGTTTTTTTTTTTTTTTTAATGGAGATTCCTTAGTTACGAAAAATAAATAAATAAATTAAATTTAATAATAATAAATTAAATTAATTTTTTGCTTAAATTTCGTTTCTCCATCCAATTCGAAGAATTTCTCCGCATGAGTAGATGGGAAGATCTTTGTCATGGTTAACCAATTTTATTATCCTTTATCTTGCTCCCTTTTTATATTATTATCAACGTGTTGTTATCATTTTGTTTTTTCTTAATTTTGATGTGTTACACTATACTTTCTCCAATAATTCATTGAACGCAATTGGCTGTGAAGGAGTTCATATGTTATAAAGCTCATCCACCATCCACGGAATTTGTTGAATTCTTCAATGAAGGACAAAGCCCAGGTGAATATGATGATTGCAAGTTTCACGCAGGATTTCATTCACGAGGATTAGTGTCATGTGGTCTAGAAGACTTTCTAGGTTATGCACTGGCCCGCCTTCAATTACAGATAGCTCTAATAGTTATCCTTACCCAAGGTCTCCATATGTTTCTCAAGCGCATATATTTGCCTCGGACTTGCTCAGAAATCTTGGTAATACATCTCTTTTTCGCCTCATTTAATCATGTTAATGAAATTTATGTTTTGGAAGTAGTTGAATTGGTTGAGGGTATGAGAATTCATGTATCATATGAACCTGGATAAAAGGCTCATGCCAATTTCAAGAAAATAAATGTATAGAGTTGTGTAAAATAAATATCCTCAAAGTTGTTGGTTCCAATCCCAATCACCCAAACTTATCTATAAACGTAGAACGAAAGGGAAAAATAAAAACTAGGGATTATATTATATCTCAAGATTTTGCTATATCAGTACCTACGGTCAGGGGTGAAGCTAAGATTTTTTAGTAGAGGGGGCAATGCAAAAATTTTGTATCCCCTCCGTCCTAAAAAGAATGAAGTCAAATACTCTTTTTTTTTGTCCAAAATAAATAATATAGACACATATATTAATAAAAATATATGATATGTGTTTAAATAATAATAATTTTATGGGGATACTCACTTTTTTTGTGACTCAAAATTTTTCTCTCATCAAAATTTATTTTTCTTAATTTACAGACTTTAGATGTTTTAGTCATTCTTTTTGGGATGGATGGAGTATTAAAAAGTTATTAGATAAATAATTAATGTAATTAATTTTAAATAAGTTAATAAAATTATATAGGTAAATATTATTTTTCTAGAAAGAAAGATGAATAATTATTAATAAAGAAACTATAATAAAGATTTTGATACTGTCTAATTTTTATTTAACTTATATATGACAATTAAGCTAATTAAAAAAGATGATTAGAAATTTACATACACTATATGAGAACATTTCTAAATTTAAGAAAAAAATATTAAAAATTTAGAAACTATCTAAGTTTTATTATAGGATATTAATAAAAAATTACATATATTATATAAAAACAATTTTAAAATTTAGGGGTTCTCATAGCCCCCTTTGTCCTCCTGCCTTCGCCCCTGCCTATGGCGTTAGAAATTTAGCTTGGTTAACCTATTTAATGAAAATGATCGTGAAAGCGTACATCGCATGTTGATGATATATGCCTCTTTAGCAGCTCGTGCAATCGTATCACACCTTGGCTCATCAAAGAAAACATTCTAATTATAGAGGACAATGATCCACGCTAAGCTTTACAATCAAATCATTTTGCAAAACATAATTCATTAATTTTTGACTTGATCACCAAAAAAAAACAATAAATTTTATTATTATTATTATTTTCACTTTTACCTGCCAACTATTGAATTTGCAAATGGAACCTTAATCTATTCTAATTCATAACAAAATTAACTCAAAAACATCAAAACATCCCGTGACAATCCCAAAACTTCCTTCCACGTCTTCATAGAATTTTTAAGCCAAATACCTCCAAACGTGATTCTCTTGAGTTAGCTCATATTCAGCAGCTTTACCTGTTATATCTTGCACAGATCTCTGTTAACAAATTTATACAATTTAATAATTAAAATTTTACATAATGTATGTCTTACATAAAGGTCTATGAATTATTTAAACTATATCATCATTCCTCACGAATTAGATTAAACCACAACAGTGATATCACAAGAGAAAGAATGCTTAGCAAATGACTATTTTAACACTTGATAAATGAACTTTGTAAGTAAAAACAAAAAACTTATGTTCCAATAGGAATTTAATAACTGAATTTATAATATCAAGATGAACTCATTTTAGTATCAATATTGATTTCAAAATCTCATATGAAATC
>JAUMHB010028578.1:12123-41312 GCA_032359685.1 Pittosporum tobira | reverse complement strand
TATATATATATATATATATATTTGTTTCAAAAGGAAAAAAAAGTCTATAAATATGACTTTTGATTAAACAAACGGACCAACCACTTACATTTATATTATATATGAATCATAACCTGAATAAATTAAGTTTTTTATCACGAAGCATCAATGCTGTTTTATGTTTTGTAGTAAGAAAAGGAGTATTTATTGTAAGAAACTCATAACTCGTTGCACTAGTTTTTCATTATTTATTAAGAAAAGTGTTGTTCTTACATTTTATTTTTATTTTTATTTTGTACACATGTGATTCATTTTTTAATTAATTATAATAAATAAAATTATATAAAATATAAAGTATATGCGCAAAAATTATAATAAAAATACCAATTCTCTCAATTAACCAGCACGACTTTTCTTACCCTTTCCCTCTTTTCTGTCTCGTGGAGTCATTCTAATCTTTCTGTAAAGAACACGTAGCTGACATCTGACATTTCGGTAGGTAGCAAACAACCTCTTCCGCTATTAGTGCTTCAATTCAAATACAAATAAAACAATAATATTTACTTTTTTCGTAAAAATGACAAACAAACAAAACAATTACGCATTCAATCTCAAAAGAAATAATTGAATTATTTAATATATGTAAATTCAGAAAAATTAATTTTAAGGAGAGAAATTTATTTTTTATTACATAAAATATGTTTCTTTTTAAATATACTCATTCCGTCTTAAAAAAAAGTCACAAGTTAATTTTTATTTATTTTAAAAAAAATCTCACAACACGTATATTAATATAATTTTATATTTTATATTTTTTTTGATGTAGACCTATTTAATTTATAAGTGGTATGTAATTGTTATATCTTATTTTTCTTAATTTACATGAAATAAGTATTTACAACTTATTTTTAGGACAGATAGAATATATTACATTAATTTAAAAAAATAAATAAAATAGAGATAGTATTAATATGCCCACCTACTAATATAAGGCACAACTTATTTAATAAAATCTTAAAATTTATTTATTAATTAAAATAAATTATAAATTATTAAAAAAAATTTATTAATTATTTTTTAAAAATAACTTAAAATACTGATATATTTAATTTATAATTTTTGAAAAATAAAATAAAATAAATATTTTAAAAATTATTTATTTTCAAAAATAATCAATAATCAAATATAATAAGCTGTTGGCTTAAGCGGTGAGGGTCCGAGGGAGTGTGTATAGTGGAGTTCGAAGTAAAGTCAAAATTTTAAAAAGGGTCAATCATCCAATTACACCAAAATACACCGCATGTGGAGAATACGTGGTGTTAGAATCTTCTGCTCAGTAATAATAATACCTCGGCTCCCACAAAAGTTCTCTTCTCTCTCTCTCTCTCCTCCCTCCTGTCTGGAACCTGACAGATCTCCGTAACCAACCTCTGCATATACTCACTCACTCAGCAGTATTATCTATATCAGCCGTACTGATTTTCATCTCGCGTAATTGGTCGTCGTAGATCCCGATCACGGCGATGTCTCAATCACCACGTGCTCTTTCTCAGCTGCCGTCGATCCATCATCTGTAGGTAGGTACTTCAATTTTCCATTATCCATGCTGATTTGTTTTTTTTGCAATCACTCGATTTGTTGAATGTGTTTTTGTTTTCATTTTGAATGATTTGTTTGTAATTGCAATTGTAATTCATTATTAATGGTATGATTCGTGATAATAGTATCTGCGTGTATAATTGGCCGCATCGGCGAGATTTGGTTAAGTAAAAGTTGCATCTGTGTATGTTATGGCGGGTAATTCAACGTTGTTGTAATGTTAGTGTGTGCATTTAAATATTGCAATGCCAAGGCCATGCACATTGGTTATGCTCATATTTTTCACACCTCTTCAGTGACAAATATAAGGCGATGATCTTGTGAATTGTGATTTTATGAGGAATGATAAGATTACAGGTTTTATAGGGTCATGCAATCAATTTAAAAATTTGAGAGCTATACCTTTTGATCCTACATATGAATTTTGAAACATGGAAGCATTTATCAGTATCATATGCAACATTTTATTTCAAGATGTGAATATATGATACTCCCTCGATTCCAAGAAAAGAGATTTTTTAAAAATTCTAAAGTCAAACCTTAAAATCCTAAATTTCAAATTAATATGAATGTGGTAAACTATCTAAAATGCTTTATTTATTAAAAATTTCCTTGTTTTCTATCATGCAATGAATCACATCAAGTTTAGTTGGATTTCGCCAATTGATCCTCAAAATTCGAAAACTATCTTTTTTGTCTTTTGTCTTTTGTTTTTTTTTTTTTTTTTTTTTTGGGAATGGAAGGAGTATTAGAATGTTTGCTTACCCTCTGGACTCATTTAGTTGAAATTTTCTGAAGTCAAGGTATTGAAATGGAGTAGTAGAAATTACCTTTCAGTTTTTTTTTTTATGTTTCTGAGACTACCTCCATTCCAAAATTAGAAATGGTTATTCTTTTTTTTTTTTTTTCCCTTCATAAGTTCCAAAATTAGAGATGTTTCTATTTTAGTTTCATTATAAATGTAACTTCAGATGAAATTTTCCAAAAGACCATAATATTCCTAATTTATCATTTCATTATAAATATATATAATATTTTCGACCATCTCTCAAAAAGTTGTTTTAAAATTCTTTCCTTTTATGTAAAAATTGTAGTCAAACATCTATTTTAAAAAAACCATTGTCTTTTCAAGTATCTCTAATTTTGCAACGGAGGGAGTATTAAATAGCCAAACTGATGTTGGTTATTAGGATTTTATTTGAACTCGTGGATAATTCATTTGTTGTTAGCTGATTATTATCTAGTTTAAATGAAGTCATATGGCAGGCTCTCTGTACATCCATTTTGTCCACAAGTTTCAACTGCCAAATAATGCTGTTTGGAGTCCTTAACTGGAGGAAAAGCCTATTTCTTCTGCTTAAAACTAGAATTCTCCAAGGTACACGGTAATCACAGAAATAATTCTAACAACGTTGTGATGACTTAATTCTAGATGAAGACGGCTCGTTCTTGAAGATTAGATATGAAAGATTTTCTAACTATGTCTGGATCACGCCATCGGTCGCAAGTAAAGGGGCCAAAGTGGATTGTCGTTTTAGTTTGCATGGTTAGCATTTTTCTGATTGTAGTTTACACTTATCCACCTGGGAGTTCTGCGGCCTGCAATTTATTTTCCTCCAGCGGTTGTTCCATGGATGAAGAGCTTCCATCTGCTCCCGTTAGGGAATTAACTGATGAAGAGACAGCGGCTCAAGTGGTCATTAGAGAAATTTTGAATGCACCCCCGATTCAATCAAAGAATCCAAAAGTTGCTTTCATGTTTTTGACGCCGGGGACATTACCTTTTGAAAAGCTGTGGGATATGTTCTTTCATGTGAGTCTTGTTTCTTAATCATGCTTTTTTATCATGATATTTCTATCCCTTTTTGAGTTAGTGCTTTCATTGTCGAGTTCTACTGGTTGTAGTCAAGGATTCCTGCTCTGTTTGGTTAGTACTATATACTGCTACAATTTTCAGCAAGCAGAACAGTTTAAGTCTTATATATTGAATTTTAGATTTGTGACACTTCAATGCTAATGAATGTCACACACATTTATGTTCGTAATTAAACTTCTCATGTAAGTTATGCTTTGGCTTTTCTAACTGAACACCTGTTCTCCAAATGAAAGTCTAAAATTTCCTTAAATCTTTCTATAGGGCCACGAGGACAGATTCAGTGTTTATGTACATGCCTCTAGGGAAGAACCAGTACATGTGAGTCGCTATTTTGCTGGTCGCAATATACACAGTGATAAGGTAAATGTTCCTCTCAAAAAATCTTTGCGTTCAACCTATATGATGATATTTTAGTACTTACAGTTGCACATGGTTTTGATTGTAGTATCGGGCGTGGTAGCTTTTTTAGTTTTCCATCACAAGTGAAGCAATACATAGGAGACAGTCACTGTACTATCACTTTCAAGGGTGCTTATGTGTAATTCAAATTTTTTATTTTTGTTTCCTTGACATTATTGAGATATGTTTAATTTGTTTTTACAGTAACTAAACATATGAAAACCTACTTTAATAATCCAAAATACGGTCAATGATACAATCTTATACTAATCCATTTAAAGGATTCAACATGAAAATCAAGTTAAGGACCATTTTCTTTTTCAGTAGAAATGTTGAATTTCTTCTTGATGAGACTCTCATGGATGATTAGGTATGTAGTTGTGGTTTCATCTCAAGAAGGCTAAGTTCATCAATCTATGATCCTAGGAATGCTGAGGGTTACTTGTAACTAGTCGTATCTCCAGTACATAGCTTGATGGATTTAGAAATGAAATTGATGTTATGACTAATCTGGTAGGTTGTTTGGGGAAAAATATCGATGGTGGATGCAGAGAGGAGACTTTTAGCAAATGCACTTAAGGACCCTGATAATCAGCAATTCGTGTTGCTATCTGATAGGTAATCTATGGGTAATATAGATTTGTTTTCCCTCATTACATGTTTTGAGGTGCACTAGTAATTTCCATGTTGAGTTTTTGAATAATTGTTTCTCTTGTTGCAGTTGTGTACCAATTCATAATTTTGATTATGTGTACAACTTCCTTATTTTCACGAATGTCAGCTTTCTTGACTGGTAAGATAACAATACTTTTGACTGCGACTTCCATTACATTTTCATTTTGGTAAAGGGCTATACTAGACTTCCTCTATTGTCTCAATGTTATTTGACTTGTACACTCTTTTTCTAGTTTTGTAGATCCAGGTCCGCACGGTGGTGGTAGGTACTCGGAGCATATGTTGCCAGAAGTAGAAATGAAATACTTCCGGAAAGGTTCACAGGTATCTTCAGAGCATATATGTAGTTGAAACTAATTTCGGTGGCTTATATACGTATAAAGTAACCACTCCATATCTCTCTGTTGAAAAGTATGATGTGTAATTTTCGTAAATTGTGCTGCTCCTATATATTGAGGCACTTAATTGCCTCTGGAATTAATAGGAGAAGCTTTTGATTTTTGCAGGATTTGAACTCTTACTATGTAACGCTAGGTTCAAATATTCCTCAGATATATAACATATTGTTATGTTTGTTGCAGTGGTTCACTTTGAAGAGGCAACATGCTATATTAGTTATGGCTGACAATCTTTATTACACGAAATTCAGGCTTTACTGTAGGGTAAGTATTTGCTTAAAATAATATTACGATGAGTGCATATTTAGATGTCTAAGTTAAAATGGGAATAAGAGGCAGATATGGTTCTTGATTAACAAATACTCCGGTGACAATAAAATATTTGTTTGTCTATCTCCACGTTCACAATATCTCTGAGAATGATAAATAAACAGGGTCTGTCCTCTCATGTTCACGAATTTGAGAAATTATATTATGGAAGCGTATGCCCACCTTTCTTGGCTCAATCAAAATTGGAGATATTGATCATAAAATCTCATAATCTTATTTAGTTGCTCTATATTTTTATTCTGATTAAATACCATAGTATGGTAAAAATAGGAAATATATGAAATGAAATCCGATGATGAATTCTATAACCTAATTCCATGACCAAATGCATTGACGTTGAAGTTTTGACTCTCCAGCCAGGTATGGAGGGGAAAAATTGCTATCCTGACGAACATTACTTGCCAACCCTGTTCCAGGTTAACCCTTGAAAGTTCATTTCCTTAATTTTCTTTTCTCTCTTTTGTTTTCCCTTTTTTTCTTTTCTTTTTTCTTTTTCCCCATGAAGCTCATTTGTTTTCTTTCAGATGTTTGATCCTAATGGAATTACGAGTTGGTCAGTAACTTATGTGGACTGGTCTGAAATGAAGTGGCACCCAAGATCATTTCGGGCTAAAGATGTTACATTTGAGCTTCTTAAGACCATGACAGTACGGCTCTGTTATTTACGCTTTTACCTTTTATGTTTCCACTGTTACTGCTTTGACGTGAGACTATTCACATTTCTTTTTAACTGCAGGCCATTGAAGAAAGTGTACACATTACAAGCGATGAAAAGGTACAATATGTCTCTTTAGTTTATCCAATAAATACATAATAGTACTATATGTAATCTAAGGTAATTCATGGTTCTTATCTGCTGTTGCAGAGGACGGTATTGAGAAGACATTGCATATGGAATGGAATGAAGCGGCCTTGCTACTTGTTCGCGAGAAAGTTCTATCCTGAAACTCTGGATAACTTGATGCACATTGTTTCTAATTACACATCACTTTAAACACTGTTCCGCAAATCATTCTTTGGTCGGGACAACTGTATTTGACCCATTGCATCACCTTGAATTTGGTATATAATTTTGGAAATCTTGTAAGTATGATCACAAGCCACAGTCCCAAACTAGAAGTTTGGACATGAAGGGAGATCAGCTGAGCAATCAAAGTTTCCACATGAAGGGTGAGCCTTGCAAGCAATGCTCCGACATGAATGGTGTCAGCTGAAGATCCCTTTCCCTCCCTCCGAATTAATCTCAATTTTTTATTTATATTTTTTTTTGGCTTTGTAATTTCACTAATTTATGGCAATTAAGTTGGTGGTGGCTGTGAAATTAATAATTTTTACTTGTTATGATTATCATTTTTTTCTAGAGATGAATTATAAGTAATGGTTGAGTATATTGTTTCTTGTTTTAGTATAATTTTTATGAAAAAAGTGAGAATTGGGTAGTTAGTAAGTTTGCTCCTTGTGTGGGCGCCTTTCTCAATTTCACATTCATTTCTATGCAAAGCTTGCTCCTTTATGTTTCGCTTCTCTCAAATTTCTAAATTTCACAATTTATTTATCATATAATGATTTGTCGAAATGTGCACTTATAGATTTTATAAAGCACAATAATATAATTAACGATGTAAAGAATGAAAATTTAAATTTATATATTTAAGCAAAAAATTGGAGACATGTATCAGCACTCAAATTTCATTACAAGAATTATATGTCAATTAGATGGTTTCAAATATTTGATTGTTTTGTTAAGTATTGAGTTTTTACTGTAATATTTAAGGTTATATGAAGGCTCATAAAATCGAGTGAAATGAGCGAAAGGAGTGGGGAGGTCAGAGTCAAGACTCAAAAGGGCATATGTAAGTAAATTAATGTGACTCTGCGGAAAAGACAATGCAAGCAAATTCATGTCCAAATATTTAAAAATCAATAATACTGAAATAATTAAATATGGATACAAAAATTAGAACACGTATCTAACAATGATTGATTATGATACCTATTATCAAACATCGATTAATTAAATTATAACACATTATTTTATATTTTATTTTTTATATTCACTACTCCAACATTGCTCTTTAAAAATAATAAAATAAAATTATAAACACAAGTCAAATTTAATATAATTTAAAATATATTTGTTAATTAAAATAAACTATAAGTTGAAAGAAAAAACATCTATTAATTAATTTTTTTAAATAAACTGAAATTATTTATACTAAATTTATAATTTTTTTAAGATTAAAAAAAATAAATATTTTAAAAATAAATTATAACCCGTTCCAAACAGTCCATAGTCAGATACAGCGGTAAAAAAAGTCAAACAGACCAGTCACGGTTCGGCTCCTGACAGGCACCACGTATTGCCTTGACAAACTATCAATGACAGCGCTGTCATTTTAAAAAATGGCGAGTTACAAGAATACAAGAATCCGCCAAGCGTAACCAAATTTCTGTGTACAAAAAGCCAAGCCAACTCGACGCTCTGCAGTTTTTGTGCTTCAAATCTGTACACTCGATTAGGTTTTCTTCACCATTCACTCTCTCGATATACTCAATACTCTGTGCTGATTTCTCAATCATCTCTGAAAATTCTTCGTTGATAGAGTGATGTAAGGTTTTCTCTGATACATTCTCCGATCATCTTCTAACCTTTAATTTCAATTTGATTTTTTAATGATCAATTTAGATAACCCTAGGTTTCACTTCAATGCTGTAGATTGTATAGGCTATCAGCTTACAAGTCTGATAGACATTTCATGTTTTATGTTCATTCTCTAATTCAATGCCTAGATGGTCTATTTGTTATAACTAGATTAATTTTGTATCTGTTTTTGTATAATTCAACGTTGTGTAGAGAGAAAATTGTATTTTTGATCGACATGATGAGATTCTGTTTGGTTTGTTATTTATTTGGCAATCGGTTTACGGTATTTGGACTATTTCTGGTGATACCTGAATAATTTCAGGTCTGTGAGTTGCGACATGAGAATTCTGGATTAATCCAGTTGTATTAGGTTTACTTGTTCTATACTATGTATACTTTCTGATTTAATTATGGTGGCATTGTGTGGCTAGTGCTTTAATTATGAGAAATAAGGTGTTCATAAGATTTATGTGTTAATTGAACTTCTCTTTTCCATATGTAGATTCTGTTGAATTATTGTATATGCATATTTTTAGTGAATGGGATTTTAGGAATCTGTAGGTACTCGTTATCCATGATGCACAATTAAAATTGTTTCATTTTGTACCAAGTCTTCATAGTGGTGCACTAGATTTAATTATTGAAAACCTTTTTCTTGGCGCCTGTACAAATTACGTGGTAGATTGTCTACTTTCCTAGTTCCACCTTTATAGTTATACACATATCGAGTTTTTAACGCACCAAGACAAAATAAACAAGAGTAATGGGATGTGGTAATTCAGTTTGCCTCTAGCTTATTCTGGATTAGAGTTGGGCTTATCGCTTCTCATTGCATTACATTTCAAGGTTTCATGTCCAATCCCTGTCGATTGAAACTGGAGAAAGAGAAGATAGGTAATAGTTACTAGTTTCCGAAAATGAAATGATGTAATTCACTAAGGAATTTAATGGGTTATACTGTTTGCACACTCGGTGCAAGACTTCGTCATATATTCAACCTACACAAGAAAGAGAGTGGAATCCCTACTATCTGATATTATCAGATTGTCCCCATCTTTATGGACCAAATATTTAGGGGAGTTCAGACACTTTCCTAATCAAACCTTCCATTAAACAGTAGGGATCTCGGATTTCCCTTTCCTATCTGGCTGATTTTGTAATATGACCTCTTTTTCTGCTCTTGTTCAAGTAACGTATACATTTTAAAATTCTTTGGTTCCCTTTTAATCTATTTTGTATGATAAGTAAGATATCATAGACAAAGACATATCTAGATATCTAGGTATCGATGTAACATATTAAATCAAAGAATTCAAAATTAAAAATTAATGCAACAATGGTTCTGGTTCATACCCTTTTGAATGATTTGTAGAATATGTGTTTGACAGTGCCAATGTCACTCCTTGTGCTTGGAAGTCGTAGTTGTGGTTCTACTTCTTTGTGAAAAAAATGTTACATGTTGCACGTGAACTGCCCTTGTTCTTCTCTGGAAGTTGTTTGATATGCAATCTGCAGTGATTAAAATATAAATGGCATAACAGCAATTGTTGCATGAGCGTCGAGTAAATACCTCTGTTAAACATGTGATAATATTTATATGTAAAAAATTCCCTTTACAAGTTAATAGATTAAGTCACTACTTGATGCAAAATGAAATAATATTAAATGCTTTCTATTAGACCAATAAGAATTTCCCTCTGGGTAGTGGCATCATAACACACACACACACACACACACACACACACACACACACACTGTTTCCACATTGTATGTCAATTGGCTTTTACTGTAAAAAGGATCAAATTAGCTTGTAAGATGAGAAGGCATATTTTGGAAGCTAATGAACAGTATAAACTTTAAAGCTGATGAAGGTGCTTAAATGAAGATCATGGTGTCAAACCTGCCAACTTAAAATTATTTGTTTCGATGTTTAGCATGCCCCAATTATATGGACAATCCTCATCTTATTGTTTTTCACCATAGTTTTAAAAGGTATTGCTTGCATTTTAAGGTTTTTCTATATCTTGTGTTTCCTTCGTGACTTCTATTGTGTGGATCATATATATATATATTTTTGTATAGATAAAATCATTTTCTTCTGTTCCTGCATAAGAGGAATGATTTTTCAATTTCTTGGTACGTTTCAGATAGTAATGATGTTTATTATTCCTCATTTTTTTGGGGTTTCAGAATTGATGCTGTGATTTCCAGCTGGAGGAGCTACTGTTGTGGGGTTTAGCTGATGATCAGTTTGATGGGGGTTTTATCTTGAGCTGTCTTTATATTTGAGTATATATTGTAGCAAAAGAACAATTAATATTGAAAAATAACTGTCTGTATTTTTGTAATACAACATTCTAGTTTAAGAGTATATTGATTTCAACAACTTTGGCAGCTTGATGATCTGAATTAAATCGAGACTTGTTCAATTAATCTCCATCTATTTTCATTTTTGGTGTCTAAATATATAATCACTTGCTTGAGGGGTTTGTATATTTGATTTATTGGTCAAAACTCAAAAGCTGAAAAAGGAGAAAAGAAATTTTGACACTCTTCTTTTTCGATGATGGAGAACTTGGCACAGCTGGAAGCTTTGTGTGAAAGGCTTTACAATTCGCAGGACTCTGCCGAACGAGCTCATGCAGAAAACTCTCTGAAATGCTTCTCAGTTGACAGCAACTATATCTCACAATGTCAATTCATTCTGGAAAATGCATCAACTCCATATGCATTAATGCTGGCCAGTTCAAGCTTGCTCAAACAAGTGACAGATCAACGTCTCCCTTTGCAGCTACGGCTTGATATCCGTAATATTGTTTTCAACTTAAAGACATTTACATGAATATATGTTGTAGGTTTCAAATTATTTTCTACATATCCAAATTGATTAATATACATTATTATTTCTGAAGGAAATTACGTCATAAGCTATCTGGCCGTAAGAGGACCTGATTTGGAGACTTTTGTGATTGGATCTTTAATTCGTCTCTTTTGCCGAGTCACCAAGTTTGGGTGGCTTGATGATGACGGCTTCAGGGAGGTGGTCCTAGAGTCTACAAATTTTCTGAGTCAGGTGAAATGAATTCTTTGTAGAACTATATTTTAAATGCAGCAGCATGAATGAGTGAGTTGTATCTTTCGCAATATGGTTAAGTCTGTAATTAATGTATTTTTTGCTAGTTTGGTAAGATTTTTTTTTTTTTGGGTTAATTGGTAATTATGGGTTCGTGGGAGAATTGTTTATATGGTGCTTTATCTTTCCTTTAGCGTAACCTCACTCACAATTCATAGAGAACACAATCAGGGTGTGACTATCTGCTAGTGTCACCGCCATTTTCAGATTTGGACTTGTGGTATCTTGTGTTTATTTGCTTAAAATTTCATTAATGAGTTTATGAGCACCAAAAGGTACTTTTCCACTAAAAAAATTGTATTGCTAAAAGTACGTTGCTCTGTTACCAAACTCTATCAAATAATTTTCAAATTATACGCTTTTTAAGCCATGAATATGCTGCACCAAATGTGCTCCTAGTTGGTTATATGTCCCTTATTTCGCAACTTTTGTACCCGGGGTCGTAGCATTATTTGTTTCTTTAAATGGTCTATATGCCTCTATTTAAATAATGCTGCAGCATGAAAAATCACAATGATCTGGTTAAAAGATTATAATAAATAAATATTATAAGCGTTATGTTTATTGTATTTTTGGACTCTAATAAAGTAGGTAGAAATTATCCCATTTTCTTCTTTTTTAAAGAAAAAAATTGTCCAACATTTGGAGTGTAAAGTATTATGATGTCCAAAAAAAATAAATAGCTTAATGAGTCTTTGGGTCAATTGACCTTTGCCAAGTTTAATACATGTAATACACAATGAGACCAAAGTTTGTCTTTTCATGGGAAAAGGCCCAAATTGTGGCCTGTAACCTACTCTTAAGTTATTACTAGTTCCATTGGAGGAAAAAGAGTCCCTTTTGTTGATTTTTTCTTTTTCAATGATTAAGTTTTACATCAGACCCTTAGTCTTAGGCCAATTTTCCTTTTTCCAATGATAATTTTTAAAGCTTAAAAACGATAAATAAATATGTCTAACTGACTTATGATAACCTTAAACTCGTTAAACCTAAGGCAACAAAAAGCAGGATTCTCTTTTCAGATGGAGGCAGCCTTCAATTTTGATAATTAAGTCCTCTTGCTGTCTCGTTGATATGACATCCTTATTTATGTCATTTGCAATTTCAATGATGTGAACATGATTCTATCTTTGTTTTCTGCTAGGTTCTCGCACGATTCTAACATGTGTGTGTGCGTGTGAGAGAGAGGATTTTGGAATAAAAACATGTTCCTTACATCTTTATGAGCCTTGTCGAAATTCTGTGTTGTTGACTGAAATCTTTTGACTTAGTTTGCTAAACTTGAGTATAGGGATTTCAGTTTCAGTGCATACCCACTGCTTTTTAATTCAAAATAACCATGTGAAATTTATATTTTTTATGATTATTGTCAGAGTCCTATATATCAACACGTATTCAGCCGTAGTATATTAATATTTTTATTAATGCAAGTCTCCCATTAAAACATATTTTTCTTTTGCACTGTCGTCAGGCAAGAAGTCACTATGCCATTGGCCTGAAGATATTGAATCAGCTTATCAGTGAGATGTGTCAGGTTTGTCTTGATCAACTTTTACTATTCATTGTAATAGAACAATTATTTGACTTGTGACATCATAATAAAGTATGTACACTTTTAATAATTTTTTACATTTTATTGATCCCTATGCCACAAGGATATGCATTTTTTGTGGCAATACTATAGGTAGATTTAGATTCTATTCTATTAGTTCATATTGTTCAACATGATAGTTATTGGATATGGGTACTTTTGAGCTGTATGTAAAATATTTAGTTTGAAATTCGGAGTGCTACCGTGAAAATCTGTAATTTCCATTAACTTCAATTTCTTGAATTTTAAATAATCAGCCCAGTTCGGTACTGTCATTGACACAGCAGCGTATGGTGGTGTGCTCCTTCAGAGATCTGTCACTTCTCCAAATATTCAAAATATCCCTCACTTCTTTATCTCAACTGAAAAAAGATGGTAGTATGCTTTTAACATTCCTTTCATAGTATTCGAGTTACTTCATATGTTTGTAATTTTTCATTGTTCACTCAATCAACTCATTTTTTGTGTATGAAGCTGAAAACAATTTACAAGAACAGGCACTTTCATTATCTCTCAAATGTCTATCATTTGATTTTAATGGGACAGCGCTTGATGAAAGTTCAGAAGAGTTTGGCTCTACTCAGGTGATATTTCACAGTGTAATTGGTGCCGGTAGAATTGTTTTTAGCTACTGCTATTCTGTAACCCGATATGACTTAATCTTGCTTTGGATTGTATAGGTTCCATTATCCTGGAAGTCAGTTATTGAAGACCCCTCAACTCTGCAGATATATTTTGATTACTATGCATTGACTAAACCCCAGATATCAAAAGAGGTTGGTTACTTTATCTGCCTGTTTGAATGCATGTGTTTTTGAGCCAAGAACTCACTCATTTTGTGGCTGTTGAAGTTGATCTTGTGTAATTTTGTAGTTTAAACATGTTAATTATTACTCCATTAATCTTACTTCTCTATTTAGCGACGTTGCGGTTATATTTTCAGGTAGTTGGCTGGCGAGGGAATGCCACGACTTTCAGTGATAGCTTTTCTTCTTGCTTCACTTCAGTTTCTTTCATGAGTGCTTTTAGGGTTGCAGTTTTTCATATTCATAGTGATTGGAGGGCAGATCTATATAGAAAAATTTGTGGTCTTTCTATCTTGTTCCCTTTACATACGTATTGGGAGAACTTTGTTGAGTCCACGCTCATCTGAGAGAGGGATCTTGTGGAACTAACAAATTTTCTTGTGGAAATAACACTCCCCCATAGTAGTTGGACATTTCAATTGTTTATGTTTCGGACCATTGCCCTGATCATTAAGAACTTAAACTTATATTAGAACCTAGCTTTGTAATTTATATAACTGAAAGAAGAAGAAAGTACCCGTGACCAAGTCTGTACTTAGTTCTCATCCTCTCTCTCCATATCATAAGCGTTAGGCCATCTCCCCAACTTGAGAACAATGACCTTCTGGGTTCTTACCTTGAATTTAAACTTGTATGAATATGTATCTTTCTATTAATCCTGTTTTGTAGTTCTTGCTGGCGTGTATAAATAGTACTTTATTGGCCTGAAATTCATCTCGATTTTGGTCAAATTACTCCATGTCATGATAAAGTCACTAAATATGCTTGTTGAACTGTTTTAAGTTTCAATATTATTCTGGTTGTCGTAATCCGGCAACCATGTCGTCATTTAGTAGCATCTTTACCTTTCTGTTAAATTTGTAACATTTTACTTTTAATGATTTTAAGGCTTTGGAATGCTTGGTACGTTTGGCTTCTGTTAGAAGAGCCTTGTTTACAGATGGTGCTGCACGCCTGAAATATCTTTCACATCTGATGACAGGGACGAAAGATATATTGCAGACAGGAAAAGGTAAACAGGCTCTTCCAGTATATTCCTCTTTTTATGTTATTGTTATATTACACTGATATTTACTTTGTTCAACTTTTTCCGTTTTTGGTTATTCGGTGGGTTTGGGCTTGGTGTGCGTGGGGTTTGTTAATTGTGAAATTCATTAAATTATGTAGTTATTATCATAGATTTAGTATTAAATTTTCTGCTTCATCATAATGCATGCCCTATAAAATCAGGCACTTAAGGTTCTGCTTTTCTTTTCTTTTCTTTCCTTTTTTCTTGGGGTCTTTTGGCACTTTGTGTTTGACCACAACACCATTCCCCTGAGTGCACAGTCTGTGAGACTAGTATAATGTTAAATATATTGTTCTCGTCTAAATACCTTTAAGTCTACACATTTTAGAGTTTATCTTTATTATACAAGTACATCCTCTAGTCAGTAACATCCAATTTTTTGGGCTTTAATTGGCCACAGGGGCTTCAGATGTAGTATCCAAGGTGATATGTCAACACGTTTAACCTTGTTTGCTCAATCAGTAGAATTTATGCAAATCCTGTTAAATGTAGTATCCAAGGTGATATGTCAACACATTTACCCTTTTTCCTATTTTTTAAAACTTAAAAAACTCACCTTCCTCGTTTAACCTTGTTTGCTCAATCTGTAGAAGTTATGCAAATCCTGTTAATTTTGTGACCATTAAATATGTATTTTGTTATCCATAGTTAGTTTTCCATTATTACACCATCCCCATGTTTTACTTGGGTGGCAGGCCTTGCAGATCATGACAACTACCATGAGTTTTGTCGCCTTCTTGGGCGCTTTAAGATTAATTTTGAGGTATTTTCTACACCTACTGTGTTAACCCTCCCAGCTTCTCTATATCTACCTATCTGAATCAATTTGATGCCATTTGACCATTACTCGGTGCTTGGTATCAATTTTTTTCTATGGTTTTGATGTCTTTCTACATTTACTTATTCAATTATATTATAAAAATGTTGTTGGCATGTTGTTATTTTATCATAGAAGTATTCTCGTTACTCTGATATCTAGCAAGTAATAATATGTCCAAATTTTAAAAAATATGTTATTTAGTAGTCAGGGATCAGTGCTTAAAGTAATTGTGTATTTTGTAGTATGGACATGGAAATTGGGGTTCAAGTTAACCACAGGCCTGTTATGCTGAATAAGGTTCTTAGTTATACTTGTATCTAGATGACTTCTCCTATTTATTGTCCATAACCAAAAGTTAGGAGGATCGAACTGTAGTAAAACAAGTCAAACCCAAACCCACTGACGCACAAGTATCAAGGTCTAGTAGCCAACCACATACCGGACCCGGAACTATTAGAATTTTATCATACCTCTATTGGTGGGTTAATGCCTTAAAGGATCATTAACCTTTCAAATTGCTTCCGATGTGAGAGGATTATAATCTTCTGCAAGATTTGACGTCCTCATTAAGCTCCATATAGCTTTTAGAATCAACCATGCAGTGCAAGATTCTAGAGGTGGTTCCGACGGCTAGAGGTGGCTCCGGTTGACTATATGGTATAACACTTAAGTCTTGCATAACACTTTTTTCCACACTTCGGTCAAGTTGTAGCTTTGTTACCATTTGAAACACCACAAGCCTAAACCAAACCAACTTGGCCACGTATACAAAGGTCTACTAGCCCACAATGGGCTTAAACCAAATCATGGAAAGTATATGGTACCCCTAGTAGTGGGGTTGGTCTTGTAAGGCCATTGACCTTTCAATTTAGTTTCAATGTGGGAGTTGTTACATGGATAGTTCTGATTTCATAAAGGTAGTGCAATATTTGTAGGTTCTTTTGTCAAAAGATAGTGCTACAGCTGTAAGTTCTCTTGTCAAAAGTTGTAGTGTTCCCTTTGATAGTCTATGATATATTGTGATAATGCAAAAGCTATGTAGTCGCATAGGGTAAATATTCTTGTTGAATTTGTGTAACTTTACTCTCATTGAAGATTTTATTATTGGTGTTCTCATGATTGTGTGGTTCTGGATTGAAGTTGTCCGAGCTCGTGAACACAGATAACTACAATGAGTGGATACACCTAACAGCGGAATTCACCCTAATGTCTCTACAGTCATCGCAGGTTATGTGGTGTTCATAACAAGTTGAATAAACAGATATTGTCTAGAATCTTATGTTGATGTGAGAGATCCTATACACTTTCTAACTAATAAATCATGTCTTATTCAGTGGGCGAGCAGCAGTGTATACTATCTTCTTGACCTTTGGTCTAAACTGGTGTCAGCTTTACGATATTTGAAGGGTGAAACACCGAGCTTGTTAAATGAAGTTGTCCCGGATATCATACAACGTTTTATCTGGTCAAAATTTGATTCTTTCCAGGTTAGTTCTTGCTGTTATTGCCCCTTTTAGGTAATTCAACTGAATAAAAGGTTAAGTATTATCCGTGTTTTTATCTTTTGTTCTGCTGCAGGTTGGATTATCAGACGATCTCTCTGAAAATCCTCTTGATAATGCTGAACTTCTTCAGGATCAGCTTGATTGCATTAGACCACTTTGCAGATTTCAGGTTCAAATATATTATTATTATGTCAAATAAATAAGGGGTTAATCTTTCTATGTTAACTGTTCCCTGGTGCATATGTTTTATAAGTTTTAATAAACATAATGGGTTTATGTTGCAAGTAATATATACTCCGTAATTGATTATCTGCAAACCTTATTTGATTTTTTGGATGATTTACTGGTTTTCAGTATGAGAGCTCTAGTATGTACATATTGCAGTACAGTGATTCAGTCATGCAGATGTATATGGTATGTTGAAATGCCTCTTTTACATGATTTCTTATTTGGATTTTATGTGTGGCTCTTTTATATTTGCGACTTCTTTTTCTATCATTTTAAAATTTTTTATTTTATATTATTTAGAAAGCAACCAGCCTTGAGACTCATGGGGATAACAGTGATATGTTTCTTCTTGAAACCAAACTTGCTTGGATGGTGCATATAGTTGCAGCTATCCTAAAGATAAAATCAAGGTATTTATACAATTCATTTTTTGGTGTGTGCTACTATCCTGGAATTACTTATGTTCCTTGTTTTGATTTATTTTTTATTTTTTTATGTTATTCAGTGGGGAATCACACGAGCTACATGATGCAGAACTTTCAGCTCGTATATTCCGTTTGATCAAAGTCGCTGACAATAGGTTTCAGATTCAGGTATATTAATAACGGAAGTTCTCTTTCTTTTTGTTTCTTTTTGATATTCTTAATGCAGGAAAAATCAAGTATGTAGTGTAATGCTTTTCCCTTAATAGTCTACATCGTTTTTAGTACAGATATATGATTATTTCTGTAGGACTTGACGTGGAAAAAAGCCTGTTGGTATAGATGTAATACACTATTAGTTAAAAAAACAATTTGGAACTTCGAACAAATATTCCCTTAAATAATTGTTGTGTCATTTCCAAGGTGTCTGTCACTGGATTGGCTTTAAGTTCAGAATTGTTAAATTTGACTATAACATTAGGGTAAAAGAGCAGTTATGTTTAGCTTATTAAGTTTTGGCATTCTGTGTGTGGGCTTTGCTTATATTTATTTCTATTAAAGGTATATACTTATTTGTTCTAAGTATTTAATTTTCTCATGAATACTTCACGAACTTTGAAAGATACATGTGAAAAGCACTTTGTATGGGCCGTCTATTTTCTTCAAAATGTATGTTATAGCCCAGAAGTTGGCTCATGAATTGTATTGCGATTATTGTTATCTAAGATGCAAGCAGGGTTAAGGTGCCAAAATCTCTCTTAGGTGCAATCCGAGCCCCATACCCTGCTAAAGGCACACAAAGTACAAAATATGTAAATAACTAAATGAGTCAGATTTTAGCATATTGTTCCTTATAATTTAGTGATGTTATAGCTAAATTAGATACTCCCTCCATCCCACATTATTTGCAACAGTTTTTGTCGGTTGTGTGGCACGGTTTTTAAGATGCATGGAAAGTATATTAAAATATTTTATTTAAAAAAAAAAATTCTTTTTAGTATGCTCATATGTTATATTTTTAGATATAATTAAAATATTATAAATATATTATTCTAATATATTTTTTATGCATCTTAAAATCCGTGCCACACAACCGTCAAAAACTGTTGCAAATAATGTGGGACGGAGGGAGTACAAAATAGTAAAATCCCACATAATAGGTGTAACAAATTCATACAATTTTGAATAAGAAATGTAAATTGAAAAACTTAAGAAATCAGAGAAAGCTTGCAACCATGTTTTTGCTTTGAACCGCTAGAAAGGGATTTAATGTATACTTAGTAATTTTAATAAAACAATTTTCTTAACTGATTCAGCAGTTGTTTGGAAGCTAAGTATTGGTTTGACTTCCATTATTGAAAGCATGACGTGTAAGGTGAACCTTTAACTATAGCGGGTGTGCAGTTATTTAGGTGGGCATGGGAGGGTGATTTTATTTGGATTAATTGGATATTAGTTGTGGAAGAGACAATTTCTTGTCATTAAATCTCTACTCGATTTGGTTTCTTTCTATTGATTTTTCCTAATATATTGTCCCCCAATTATCTTGCCAGAGATATAGTGAAGCAAGCAAGCAGAGATTAGATCATGCAATTTTGATGTTTTTCCGACATTTTCTTAAGTCGTATATAGGAGATCAGGCAATGGAATCATCTAAGGTATGTGAATTTAAAGTTTTATGCTCCATCCTTTCTAAAAGGAGGGAATGGGACTTGTACTTCCATTCAATAGTTTGACTTTTCTTGTTCCTTGATGCTTTGTATTTCACTGCAGAGGCTTTATACCCGATTTTCTGAGCTTCTTGGACTTGGTGATCATCTACAAGTATTAAATGTTATTGTTGAAAAGATTGCAACAAATCTGAAGGTCTATGTTGAGGTAAGTGTTATAACGTGTTTGCAGTCACTTCTTGCGTTCTTGAAATGAAGTTCATTCTAATTTTTTTGTCGACATGCGCAGAGTGCAGATGTTATCACTCATACTTTAGATCTTTTTTTGGAAATGGCTTGTGGGTTAGTTTTTCTATTTCACTGTTTTAGATTTGTTTTATCTCTTGTATCTCTGCTCTAACATGAGCCTTTGTTTAGATACACGAGTGGGAAGCTGCTTCTCAAGTTGGATACAATTCAAATGATAATCTCCCATTATAATGTAAAAGATTAGTTATTTTTTAGTTTGTCTTCGAGATTCATAAGTATTTATGAGAAGCCAAAGTTGACTTTAGTTAGATTTGCATTTTCAGAGGGAGCACTTTCCTTTCCTAAAAGATAACAGATTTTCCCGCAGCAGAACAACCTTCTTTTACATTATTGGGTCACTGGTTGTCACAGAAGACAGTCTTCTGAAATTCAAATCTTCGATTGATCCTCTTATGCAGGTTTGTTCTGTAATACCTGTTAAAATTTTGGAAAAGATTGTTTTCTTATTTAATTTTATTTGGTACCCCTAAATACCTAGTATTGCTAATAGCCTCAGTAGCTATCCAACCCATATTCTTCCTGCATACATGATCTCATGAACGAGTTTTCAGTGTTATGTTTTTTGGATTTTTTCATTTGCAATATTTTATTGTGTGCTTGGGAATTTATCAGCACTTGGGTCTCTACTCAATTAATCTTCTAAATGGGGTTTTATTTTTCTTTTGTAATTTTTTTTTTAACACTTGGATTGGTGGTTCTATCCCAAAAGGTTTTTGTCAGTTTGGAAACTGTACCTGATGAGCTGTTTCGCACGGATACTGTTAAACAAACATTGATTGGACTGTTGCGGGATCTAAGAGGAATTGCAATGGCTACAAATAGGTTAGTACATTTAACCAGGCATGCTTGAATTCTTAACCCCACCCCCTCTCCCACTCTCTTCCTTACACTCCCTTTTCCACCTTTTTATAGTCGCAGAACATATGGTTGGCTCTTTGATTGGCTATATCCTGCACGTATGCAACTTCTCTTGAAGGCGATCGCACATTGGGCTGACACCCCTGAGGTAAAAAGCATTTTGAACTCGCAACGAAAAGTACCAATTTGTGCCTGCTTTTAATTATTGAGGTGCACTTACTTTCTACTTTGAAATTATGTAGGTAACAACTCCGTTATTGAAATTCATGGCCGAGTTTGTGCTGAACAAGTCCCAACGATTAACTTTTGATATGTCATCTGCTAACGGCATACTGCTTTTCCGAGAAGTCAGCAAATTCCTTGTATCTTATGGATCAAGGATTTTGCAAGTTAATAATCATGCAGATATGTATGCTTTCAAGTACAAGGGAATTTGGATTTCTTTGACTATTCTTTCACGAGGTATACATTGTATAACTTCATATCCTTTTACATTGTATGTTTGGTGGATACTTTTAAATATGCATTCTACTAAAATTCTGGTCACTGCTTCTCATGTGGTTTATTACTATTGCACAACAGCACTGGCGGGTAACTACGTGAATTTTGGTGTTTTCGAACTATATGGTGACAGAGCACTTGCAGATGCTCTTGATATTTCTCTGAAGATGGCGTTATCGGTTCCTTTGACTGGCATACTGGCATATCGAAAGGTGCGGGCCTTCACATTTTATAGTATATGGAAAATCTTCATTCAGCTCATTTTATTTAATTATGTTATCCTAGTCTGATGAAAGATTTAAGAGGCTAACTTAGAATTATCCTATAATCACCCTTTTTGAAGTTTGGATTCTTATGATTGAGCGATGTATTTTGGTGATTGAGCTGTAACTTAGGGAAATGTTTTATTGATTGACCAGCTAAATTTAAGAGATTCTGTAGTGAAAAAACAGATAATACAAAATATGAATGCTAACAATACGATGATCACTGGCTAAAAAGTTAAAGTACGATAAAGATATCATAGATGGTTAATATACATATATCATAAATTCGTCTGCAATAATGACTGTAACATTGGAGAATAAACAGTTAAATCAGTTTGTAAATGGTATTTTATTTGTTGACTGGGCTATAGTGGAATATGACCCATTTTTTTGTTGTTTGCAGCTAACACAAGCATACTTCTCCTTCTTGGAAACTCTGTTGAAAGTCCAGATCACGTTTATCTTGAATCTGGATTCAAGCACCTTCGCGTTTGTCACTGGATCAATTCTTTCTGGCCTCAAATTGCTGGATACAAACATCTTGTCACAGGTTTGTATCTTTTATTTCCTCTTATTGCTTCCTGGTTCTTCATTAATTTGCAACATCTGACAAACCTAAAACGGTTAAGATAATATTTAGTGGATGATACTTATGTTCTACACTTTTGCCATTTCTTAATTTCTTACCATATTACATCATGCCATCATCATCTTAGAGTAGTTGAATGTGACGATACTTCCATGAGAAGTCCTTCAGTTTAGTTTTTTGCTTTAATGCTATTTCAGTGTGCATCTGCTGCGGATTATCTTGCTTCTTTCTATTTCAACCATATAACTGCTGGAGAGTTACCCGCCACATCGGCTTCTCTTAATCTTGCCCGCAATGTTGCAGATTGCCCTACTATATTTCCAGAAGTAAGTGCATTCTGATCCTTACATTTTTCAAGCTTGTTTTTGGTTGAGCTATCTGGTATCCCTCCAACTTAATTTTTATATCTGAGTTATGTGAATGTGATGATCTTTTGATTAATCATAATTATTTTTATTTGTTTTTATATATTTCTTTTGCTGCTCAACTCAAGGTTTAAAGTTCTGGTGTGATCCCATCTTAAATGGGAGCTTCAAATTTGTTCACATCCAGTTATTGACCTCACGGTTGTGAAGTCCAGTTGGGGTAAATTTGTCATGTAGTTTCACCTTATTCACTCAGTCCCTCTTGTTCAGGCCAAATAGTCAGGGACCTCTGTACTTAAAAACCTGTCAAGAAATTTTGTCTCTTGACTTCAGACAGCGTGACACATTAAACCTTGTGACATTTGGCTCATATGCCATAGTTTTTATTAGAAAGAGGCGACATGAATACCTGATTAGCTAACTTTCTTGTCTTTTGGCTTTAGTGAGATGTTTTCTAGGCTCAATTGTGCATTTTCTATACTTTCTTGGGGAAGAGAGTTTTGATACAGACTGTACCTTTTGTTTTCCCTATGTGCTTTTGTTTATTGAGCATGTATTTCTGTTTGTCCTCTTTTGGAGCGTAAAGAGAATTTATTTTCTTATTGAAAGCAGAAAAACTGATTAATTGTAGGTATAAAAAATGTGGGTTTTATGTATGGACAACATCGCAGAGGATACATGTCAAAATTGATGGAATTCACCATCTGACATGGAACACAAAAGTAAATTTGAGATAGTTGATGGATATTCTGTTATTGCCCCTAAAACTTCTACTTGTAAAACATTCCCTGCCCCACTAATCAGGGTGGCGGAGTATGTCTCGGAGTTCGAAGTTCCTTTTTAGTAAAAAATGATTGCTATCAACTTATTTTGAATGATGGGATTCTGCTTAAACCGATTTCATTATGTGTGGCTTGACTTAGCATTGAATCAAATAATAGTTTATTAATCTTTTTATTATGAGATCTGAAAAATGTTGCACTTGATTGATTGTATTGCAGTATGTCCTGGGAGTATATCTGCTTAGTTTGCTATTTTCTGGTTTTTCCTATAAGTGATACATGTTTCTTTCCTTGCAACTACTAGATACTGAAATCCCTCTTCGAGAGTGTTCTATTTGATGACTGTGGCAACCAATGGAGTCTTAGCAGACCAATGCTGAGTTTGATACTTTTAAGTGAAGAGGTAATTGATGGAATTCCTCAAATTGTTTCTCTTCTGATTTACTGTCATTATCATTTAAGGCTGGTGCCAACTGCTGCATTTGACTATTTCCATTCTCATAGACAAAGGGGTTTAAGTTTATAATGAAAGTTTTATTGAACATATATTCCTGGCAACTATAAATCACTGTGCCTATTATTACCATGTAAACCTCATATGGAGACACAGAGCAAATATAAAATGTGATAACAAATTTGCACTCACATGTAGTCTCCTAGTATCCAATTCCACAATAGCACTTTGGAAAGATACAGAAATATCAAACCTTAAATTTTGCATACCTTATCGTACGTTAAGAGTCTAGAGTTTTTTTTAATATTAAGTTCAATTAGATCAAATCTTCTATGCTCACTTTTAGCACTCTTTCTAGATTTAACTGATATGGTCTTGATATCCTGCAGATGTTTACGAATTTGAAAGCTCAGATTCTGGTTTCACAAGTAAGTTCAATGACTTATGCTTTGTTATTGTTTTCTAACAGTTTATTGGAACTGGCTTAGAAATATAGGTATATGTAGAACCATTTCGTAATTTCACCCCTCGCATTTGTTAAAAAACTTATTGACTTTTGCTTGGCATTTTTAACTGCTCCTTATACCGTATTTTACTAATGGTGTAAAATTTCTTAGGCCATGTTATTTGCTCCTAAGTGCTCGCTTGTTTCTGTGTTATTAACTCGAACTAATGCATGTAGATTTTCCTAAGCCCATGAACCTATACTGATATGGTCACTTATTTCTTCATCATTATGCAGCCCGCGGGTGAGCATCAGCGTCTTTCCGTGTGCTTTGATAATCTTATGGTAGGCATCACTCGAAGCTTGGATACAAAGAACAGGGACAAGTTCACCCAAAACCTGACCAGATTCAGGAATGAATTCCGCTCCAGATAAAAAGAGTTACAGGACAATTGAAGAAACCCATGTATGTTATTAATCCCGAAAAGACGAGCAAAAAAAATAAAAATAAAAAATAGAAAAAAATGGGCTGCGAGAGTGCAAAATTATAGAAAATCATAGAGTGTGAAGTTATAGGATGATACATTAACAGTACGTACAAGAAGACGGTGGGGTCCAAGTAATATTGAGATGTTGGGGGTAGCATGATATACTAAGGTAAAGTGGTAGTTGAGATTATAGGTATGTTGGTTTAGTTTCATTCTTTTGACAAGGAAGATAAAGCGAAATTAGTTTGCTGCCCTGTATGATGTTGAGCTTACATTTGTTGTACTCTTAAAGAAATTGTTGAAGACTCCCGTTACAAATTCAGTAATTTTATTTTGTTTTATTATTCTGTTTTTCCTGTAATTCTATTATTTTAGCGGTAGATGAGAGAGCCTATTGTATCTCAAGATCGAAGTTTCTCATATTTTTTTGTAGGGAATAGACAGATGCCCTTAATATTTTTTGGTTTTTAACAGTGTGCTAGTTAGTTTCAAAATTTTACGATGAGGTGGTCTTACATGTATTACCTCCTTTCCAAAAATTGATGGTTTTCATAAATAACTTTACTTTTTCATCGCAAAATAGAATATGCTTTTGAAACATAATAGTTTTGACAATGCACGGGGGAGAAACATGCTAGCGAAGATTACTAGGATGTTGGTTCGGTTTCGTTAATTTTGACTGGAAGATAAAAACGATTTTTTTTGCTGCCCGGTATGATGTTGAGCTTACATTTGTTTGTCTTAAGGAAATATTGTTAAAGAATTGCATTGAAATGTCAGCAATTTTATTTTGTTTTATTATTCTGTTTTTCCTGTAATTTCTCTTGTTTAAGTGGTTTAAACAGGAGATGAGAGAGCCCAGTGCTGATCAGGAGTGAAGTTTTGTAGATTTTTGCAGAGAATTAGACTGATCCTGGTGGTTGCCGCAGCCACCCAGGTTGTTGCCCTAAATTTGTTTTGGTTTATTTACATTGGGGGTTTGTTAGTTACAAAACTTTATATTGAGACGACATAATTTTATATTGAGGTGCTATTATATATATTACTTTTGTTCCAAAATTAGATACTTTTAGAAAATTATGGCTTTTATTGTTTATTCTTTTTTACTTCAAAATTTGCTTTTGTAATATATTCTTTTTAGAGATGTGAAATTTCATTGATATTTAGTATAAAATGTAAATTATAAATATCATGATTTTTAGTTATATTAAATTATAAATGTATCTCTACCGGAACAACCAAAAATAATCTTTGATTTTTGGACGAGGGTAAGTGTTACATATTAGATACATAATTAATTTAAGGGAAGTGATTTATCATAAAAGTGAATGTGAGTAAACAAATATCAAAGTTTTATGAAATTAAGAATCCTTCAAATTTGTTTTGATGCTAAAGAATTCTATAATTTAAAATAGCAAAAGAATACTTCATTATTGCACTAAAAAAAATCCAAATTATACACATTTTCAATAGAAAAAAGAAAAAAAAGGAGAACTGCACGGCAAAAGACAGACTTCCCTCAAAATTACTTACCCAGCGTAGAAAGCAATTTACACTTGGGACCCCCACTACTCACATGCCTAGACGTGGAGATTAATGGCAACACTGCTGCTGGTGGTCCGCCTCTTCTTCCTCCTCCATATTGTCCCTCTCCTGCTGTCGCCGCCACACATTTCACAGGCGGCGGTCCTATGGTCACCGCCTTCTCATGCCGACAGCTCATCAGTAGCCCCCCTCCATTCCCTTTTCTCCGGCCACCTCCACCATTATTAACCCCTGCATGCCGTGTGATTGCCACGTCATGTATTTCAGAGGCAGCAGATATGGAGAAGTTGGTCAAACCTGCCCGTTCAAACCCCTCGGCCGTTGTCACACTCCAGTCAATGCTAGCTTCGCTCGGCTCATAACATTCCTTCGCTGCAATCGACGGAGTCATGGGCTCATCGTAGAAATTACTTGCTGATAATGTTTGACTTGCATGTAAATTCTGTGCCTCGTCAAAAGAAACTCGCCGGAGATGCATTGGATAGGAAGTCGTCTGAGTTGAGAAGCTCTCAATTTCAAATAACTCGGAGCTTGCATTGCTTGCCACGTCATTATCACGATACACTGGATTTTTAATGAATCCGAAACCCCTACCACCGGCCTTTACGGACACAGCAGGCTTCTCTTCCAATGGCTGGAAAACTTCCAAAGAATCTCGAGGTGGATCATCAAATAGATTTGTGGACAATTGTTGTGGTGGGTTGTTTAAAGTTGGAAAGGAGAAACCAACTAATTCGGAACCAGACAGGTGGTGTTGCCGGTGGTGGTTGAAGCTGTTTGATGAAAAATAATTATGGTGGGGGGATGAATAGGATAATGATGAGCTTACTCTTAGATGGTCATTGGGAATTAAGTCCTGATTCTGATATTGACTGTGAGGCAGCAGGTTGTGAGGATTATTTTGGCTTTTGGTAAACAAAGCTGGTGGTACTGTTTCCTTGGTTTGAACTTGAACAGATTTCTTTCCAAAGCAAGGACATTTATGTCCAAAGAACCATTTGGTACCACCAGCGGCAACTCTACTATTACTACTACTGGTTTCCCTTCTTCCTCCTTTTCTTTTATCCCATTTAAGGTGACGATGATTATTTGGAAGATTTGTCAGTGACACTGCCAATGCGCCCGGAGGTTTAGATAACAGACCGGTCTGGCTGTTCCAGCTGGCTTCGGAAGAAGCTGTGGGAGTTGTTGATTGTACCTTGTAGTTTCTGATATTATTGTATCCATCGGCAACAGAAGATGAAGAACATGATGACAATCTTTTTGGAATTATTGTCTGATGAGAATTTTTCGGAGGGGAGAACGATGATGATATGATGGTCAAGTGGTGGGGATTGATTTCGTTGAAGTATTTTTGGGCGTCAAAAATACTAATGTCGGGATCTTCCTCCTTTTGATGATCAGGTGGTGGTTTGAGATTGCGGGGGGAGGTAGATGAGAAAGAAGCATGTTTTGGGATCATGGGGCTGTTGGTATTTTGCGTAAAGGAAGACCTGTAATGAAGCTGGGCTGAAGTTTCCCTTTCCATCTCACAGTACTAGCACTACCAGAGCAGGCAGCAGCTGATTGCAGAACCCAAGAGAGTATGATACTGAATGGAACTGGGGCAGGATTAGTTGCTTTTTTGGTAATTACTTGATTATGGAATGAGTTTATATGGTAGCATATGTGTAGGGTTGCTTGTAGCAGTAAATATTCATCTTGTGCAAGTACAATGATATTATTTTTTTTCATAATTTCTCTCACCTTTAATATATATATATATTTTTTTTTCAATACTAATGTTGTGTTAAGTAAAACATGACAGTAACTAGTGAGCTTGGATATATTAGATGATGCATGTGTACGTAATTGGTGATAATTATATCATCAATCAAGCACATCATATTATCTATTTTTTGTATTCATGTTCTAGTAACTGTAACACTATTATTTTACATATAATTCTTTATTACATTTATCTACAATTGTCACATATTATTTATTCATTTGACCTAAAGTACGAATAATAATAAGCACATAAGTAATATATGACAATTATATAACGCGAAATGAAGAAAAACTAAAAACTAAAAAGATGTAACTGTCTTTTTTTCCCTGTACTTAAATACTCACTTTTGTCTGTTTACAAAACAGTAAAACCATTTTAAGGATAAGAGCAATTAAGATGATTAACTGATATATATATATATATATATATATAAATTATCGAAGATATTATCTTTTATATCTCATTTTGTTTTTATTGATATATGCTACTAGTACTGTGAACTCGAATCAAAATCAACGTCCACGCTATTAACCCTACCCTTTTGTTGGGGAAAGTGGCTGGCCCGCCCCTTATTTTTGACAATTAATCCTTCATTACCTACATCTACTCTAGAGAAAAGAAGCCAAGTACGGAAAAAAAAAAAAAAAAGCTAGAGAAGAGAAGAAACATGTGGATATAGGCATACAGAAGTGAAGCCACCTAGAGCCAAGTGTGGTCGGTGGACCACACTTGATTTTTGAAAAAAAAATAAAAAAATCATAATGCATGTACATTCTTGTGGGATTTGAACTCACACAATCAAGATCAAGAATAAACATATTAAGCCTCCACCAGTCGTGCTATGCTAAAGAGCTGTAAAGTTGCAATTTGAAATTTATTTAACGCATAATTACATTATTTATCTATATTATTTATTTGAAAAAAATATTTTATTAATGTCCTAAGTAAATCATGTTAGAATATTAAATCTCTTTTTAACAAATAAATGAGATCTCAAATATATTTTTTGTATTAGTTATATTTATCTTTTTTTTAAGTTAAGTTTTATTTTATCCTTCTTGTCAGTTTTCAATTTTCTTTATTAGTTTATTTTAGATTTTAAATATGTATATATTTTGGTTAACAAAGTAAAAGAATGATAAAGTTTTATTACATCCATTGTAAAATTACATTTTTTTTGTACGTTTATATTTTAATACTATAAAATACCATGATATTTTTAATTTATCATTTTATTATACACACACACACACACACATATATATATATATGATAAAAACACTTATAAAAATTATAATGGAACATCTATTTTTAAAAACTATTATTTTTTAAAATATTTTCAATTTATAAATGGATGATGTATAATTTTTGAATATATATAGTTATTATTTAATTTATATATTTTTTTTAAATTAAATTTTTTTTAAAAATATTTTAAACATTGACCATATTTGACGAAAATCCTCGCTTCACGCATATACCAATAATCAATGTAATAATGTACTAAGACAGTTGGCAATACGCTGGATGGATGCAATGTCAATTATTTTCAAGGGGTCAGCCCTAACAGACCATTATCACTTAGTCCTGTAGTTTAGTTGTGGGGTTTCTCCCATGGTCTGGTGTCTGGTGTGCGCGTGCGTGTATGTGTGTGTGTGTGTGTGTGTGTGTG
>JAUMHB010028567.1:0-12747 GCA_032359685.1 Pittosporum tobira | reverse complement strand
TATATAATTCGTTCATGTCTAGATTACTTATACACTCAATAGCCTTAAAAGCCACAATCAACAGTAATTCTTCTCTGAAGTAAAATTTTATTTACGACATCAGGTATATATATGAAAAACCCAAATCCAAAGTGAACAAATTTAACTTTCAATGTAAGTTTTTTTGATTCTTGAATAACGAGGGATAAAGAAATTGATCGAGAAAAATCTTGCTCTTGTTACAAGATATTGATTAGAATATATATACATACACACACACACACACACACACACACACACACAAAAGATGGGTCTTATCATGTACTCCCTCCGTTCTACAAAGAACGTTCGTAGTAAGTACAAAAATAATTATTTAAAAAAATATTATAATATGTATTTCAATAAAATTATGTGGTTTATATTTATAGCATATTTTTTTGAGGCTGCAAGATGTGAGTAAATATATACGCAGTTGCGTGAATATGAGTGTTTTAAGTGATATACATTTTTATATTAATTTGGTGAATATACATATCTTAAAGCTTCTCTGCTTATTTAGTTATATGAGCATGAACTCACATCCCTTTTCTTTCACTTATTTATATGGAATTATTCACATTTTAAATAACCTAAATTTTTCACTAATAATTTTTTTTTTTAATTTATCGATTTTTGATGGTTTTAACAATGTTTTCGAAACCGAGAAAATAAATGTTAAGAAAGAGTGAAAAACTATTATATATGCCAATTTCTTAAACTCTTACGTGGTTGTAGGGAATGATAAATACCAAAGTGATTCGCAAGAAATTGAAATCACTGGGATAAATAGGGCATAATTTCGTCACTACCAGTTTTTACGACAACAAAAATTTTCATGGAAAATTATTAAGCAAAGTTGCTAGTTGGTATTATATATAAATCATGTTTGGGATAGCTTACTTCACAACAATTTAAATTTTATTTATTAATAAAAATAAATTATAAAATGAAAAAAAATTATATTAACCAATTTTTTCAAATAAGTTAAAGATATTATTATATTCAACTTATATATATATACATATATATTAAAAATTAATAAAAATAAATAATTTTAAAATAATTTATTTTTAAAAATAAACTATAATCAATTCAAACAATCAGTCATATTTACTTTCGGAAGTAAAAGATTTCTCAGAATGACTGACGTGTTTGATATTCTAAAGGAAGTTTTTGAATAGATTAGTGCACGCAGGGATTGAGAGACAAAAAGGTCCTCGTAATCCAACTTTAGCATGCAAAGGAAAAGATGGTGTAAATTAAATAATTAATTAAATAAAAAAGTATTGGTGGGAGAAAAGATCAAAACAGTTAAAAGATCATGAAATATATCTAAACAATATCATGAGGAGTAATCACTTTTCCAAAGTCAATCTTGGGATTGTGTTGACAAAATGAGATGACGCACACGTATTTATTTTGTCATTTCATCAACAATTTATGCATAATCAAAACTTTGTTTTGACAATTTTTTTTTTAAAATTTTTTTTTGTCAGGTCTGCAAACGAAAATTTTATTATATTTCTATGAATAAGTTGTACAACAATCTACGCAAACCATCAAAATAATAATATATACAAGAGTTACAAGACTTGACTCACATTTTTTTTGTGAGTAGTAGGATGTTTAAAATTTCTATTAAATTATTAAAATTTTACCTAAATAATTATAAATAGTTCATATTGTGCAAATGGGATAATTTTTTATGGCTTTAACTACTATGGCAATGAACCAGATGAATGTAAATAAAAGAATTGAGAAATACATGAGAGAGGTAAATTAAAGGGGCCATGATCAGTAAGTGTACTAGTAGTGACTACCGAGGACGCGGTGTCAAAAGAGAATCTAGTGAGAGATCTCATCTCAGCACCAACGAAGAAACACACACACACACACACACACACAAAAACGTTTTCCTGCAAACACTCAAAAACAGATTGCTTCCCAACTACTTTTCCTCTCTATAATAATTTTACCTACAAATACCAACAGCAACAACTAAGAATTGAAGCAACCCTCCCTCCCTCTCTCTCTCTCTTATACAAAGAGCAACCTACTTCAATTAAATCTGAAGTTTATTATTATTATTATTATTTTTCGGTGATCAAATGGATTCAAAACCAGAATTTGATGGCACCCAAAATGATCAGCAGCAGCGAGGAGAAGAAGAACAGCATTTTCATGTGTTAGCAGTGGATGATAGTCTTATTGACAGAAAGCTCATAGAGAAACTCCTCACTGTTTCTTCATATAAAGGTTCTACATATATCCTTTTCCAACATCCACACATTTTAATGGCGGATTGTGATTTACGTTATCCGTCTCCAATTTAAAATAGTACAAAGCACAATCCGCACTTAAAACATGTTGATGTTGGATGTCAACCAATTTTGACTAAGAATCAACCATCCCTGACAAATATAAAATATCTGTTAATTTGATGCAGTTACTTGTGTGGATTCCGGCGATAAAGCATTGGAATACTTGGGTTTGTTAGAGAACAATTCCACAACGACCACCTGTTCATCATCATCTTCTTCTTCTTGTTCTTGTGTGCTTAACTCTCCTTCATCCAGCCAGCTGCAACAGGTGGGACGATCCTTTCTTTTATACCCTTTAATTAATTCAGTCTTTATTTCTTGATGAGTTTTCATGTTAGTTGGTGCCACAAGGGAGAGATATTCTAATTTCTTTCTAATTCTCCTTTAATCCTTTTACTAGTGATCTTTTCTGTTGAGAAAATAGTGAAACACTTGGATTCTCATTATGCCATTTCAATCTTTGACGACGATCTTATATATTCTCTTTATACATTTTTTTTTTTTTTTTCGGGAATTGCCTTGCCTTCTGAAGGTTTAATTTGAATACATTCTCCGGCCATAGTTCCATAACCAACTCCTTTTTAGAAGCCAAAAAGAAAAGAAAGTGAGAAAAAAAAAGAGCATAAATTAATAAATTAAATTCGTGAGTACTCCGATCGAAAACTGGTTTTTGTGTTACAATCAGGTACGAAGCCATAAAATTGTTGTAATTCTCTAAAATTAATTTGTGGGTGGCCGGGACCTCCTTGGCCACATTACAGTAAGTTATTGCTTGTGTCTACCCTGGACCCTAAACAATTGAGGGCATCAGATTGCAGAAATTTAGCCACTATGAAACAGTAATAACTGGATCGATCTTATGTTTCACTGTTTAGTTCAAAATTCGTATGTATATTTATCTTGCACTTTCACTTTATTTCTTCCTTGTGTAATTCCCTAGATGGGTTTTACTCAATCGATTTCTTGATATAATGTATAAAACAAAATTATAACATTCTAATCAGTCCTTCTAATTAATATATATATATATATAGTATAGATTTCTAATTTTTCTTTTGTATTATGCAGATGCACGGCTCAAAAGTCAACTTGATTATGACAGATTATAGTATGCCGGGGATGAGTGGTTATGATTTGCTAAAAAGAGTCAAGGTAAACCATCAAGATAATTTTATATTAATTCCAACTAAAATAGAAGAGAGTGTTTGGTGTATGTGTATATATGATTAATTGGTGCGTAGCTAGTAGAAGAAGTTCTACATTTGTTACACCAGGTAAATCACTAGAAGAACCTAGCTTCAAACTTGAAAATACACTTTTTAAGCTTCCAATTAATCAACATATTATATTAAACTAGGTTTTATATTAGCATAAATTCTCAATTTCTCATGAAACCAGTGCATGCACCTGCAGGGATCTACTTGGAAAGATGTGCCGGTTGTGATCATGTCGTCAGAGAATGTTCCTTCTAGAATCAACATGTAACTTCTTTACTTATTCCATCGATCTTATTAGCGGAGTAGTACATAGAAGTTGTGTTATATACTATTTGTGAGTAACCACACAAAGTCGACTAAACACATATGATATTTGTATAATTATTTCTAATTTTAAAAGTATTTAAAATTTGTGTTTAGTCGGCATAACATTTAATTTCTATCAATATTTATAATAAATTTACATGATCAAACAATTGTACTTCATTCGTCTCATAAAAATTGGTCTAGTTAAATTTTTTTTTTTATCAAATGGATCATTTTTTGAATCAAAATTACTACTATTATATCCATATATAGTTGAAAGAATTATAATCATAAGAAACTATATCAAATATATTACTAGATCTAATATTCATTTGTATGAATACTTAAATTTATAAGATTAATTATTAATTTTAAAATTGGTCATTTTAACTATAAAAAAAATTCAAACAAAACTATTTTTTTTTGAGACATAGGAAGTACAAACCAGTAAAATTTAATCAAATATTATCCTTTCTAATAGTGTCAAATATTATGCAATAGGTGTTTAGAAGGAGGAGCAGAGGAGTTCCTATTGAAACCTGTCAAGCTATCGGATTTAAGGAAGCTTCAGTCTTACCTTCTAAACTCCCTTAGCCATTCCTGCAAAATCATCAACAAGGAATTTGTTGAGAATGAAAGCATCATAAACGTCGACAGCAGCGTCATGACTGTCAACCACAACGAAAAGAGTGGCCCCAATAATGCTAACAAGAGGAAGGCAATGTCCCCGGAGCAACTAGATAGAAGATCAAAATTGAAGGAAGTAGTTGCTTTATAGAATTTTGGAGTGTTCTTTTCTCTTTTTCTTTTTTTGGGGGTGAAAACAGATAATTAATTAAGTGCTTACTAAATATCTTTGTACTGACTCCACTAAAGCTTGCCCTAAACCCTCGTATGTGCATATTATCACTCGATATGTTCCTAAATTATAGATATGCTTTGAGTTTTATCAAATTAAGTTTCTGAAATTCTAAAATTTAAATTATGATATATCTTTGAGAAATTTTTAAAATTTTAAAGTTTATAATTAAGTAGTACTATTTTATTTATATGTACGTCGTTTATAACATTTATGATTAAAATAAAATAAATTTACTTTAAATTTAAATATTAGAATTTCGTAAATGAATTACATGAAAACGCATAAATATCTGTAATTTTGGAAATTAAGTAGAGAGTATTATATTTTTCTTTTTGGCATCAACGTACACCACAATTTTCAAAATCAAGGAGATATATATATATATATATATATACACTGCTTCATATGGTTCTATAACAATATCACACTAGATTCGTCATATTGAGGTCCGGTCGAGTCATCATCTTATTGGGGTGATTTATGATTTTGTTCATCTTATTTTCTTTGCTGTAGTAAGTCTATCTGCAACCTACTTTAGAAGGAAATTGACACTTAAAAAGCTCTTTATTTATTTAAAAAATAAAAAATAAAAAATTCTCCCTTTATAAATTCTCATATACCTCCACCTTTTAATGTTCTGCTAGACATATATAACCAAAAGCTAAAACCTCCGCAAATTTTGGATTTAATGAGAAGTGAATTAGACCAAGAATAATAATCTAAGATTTGTTAGAATCGGATCCCATTTGGAGAGAATCATGCAGCTAGCTGGCTCATTGGCAATGCATGCCAACTAGAAACCAAAAGTCTTGATTTAATACTCCTATACATGATGATGATATAGGAGCTCTTCTACTTTCATGTAGACTCAACTGGAGTATATATTGTATGGACTATGAAGTTGGTTGGCATATTGGATCCAAACTGAACAAATGGTCGAATGAGAATTTGAACATTGCCAGCATTTTGGCACTGTGCATAAAAAGCTACAGTACTCACTAAATTAATGGAAAAACATGGGGGAGTATTTCAGAATTACAAACAGATATTTTTTTAATCTAATAATGCTTTGTTTTGACATCATTTCAATCTATTGAAGCTACTAGTAATCAGTGGCCGATTTACTCAGGACACTCGGGCTTTTTTTAAAAAAATTAGTATATATATATATATATATATATAATAGAGAATGATTTTAACTAACATAAAAAAAATATATCTTTATTCTTTTAGAATTGTTGAGAGAGTGAGAGCCGAATTGTTCAGTTCTTCTCTAGTTCTCCTCCAGTCCTGGACAAAATACTTTCTTCTTTTTTTCACTTTTTCAAATTGACGGATTACATATTTGATCTAGGCTTCTGGATTTCTCTATTTAGTCTAACTCTCTGGCTTTTGGCTCTCGGCAATCTCTCACAAATCTCAATCCCACTGCTTTAGATGAAGTTCTGCGTATTTAGCTCGATTTATTTCGTATCTCTTTATTCTATTTGTGTTGATTACTTGATTGAATGATTAGTATCATTTTTTTGTTAATTTCAATTGTTTATTCATATTTCTCTGACTTAAAATCCTAATTTTATATGGTATAATTTGATACTATATTATAAGGAATAAGATAAATTTGAAATTTTTAAATTAAAAAAAATAAATAGTGAAATTAAAAATTATTACTTTTTAAGTAGATAGTGAAATTAAAAATTATATATTTATTAAATAATTAATTTTCGTCGAAAATTATCAATTAAAAAAAAATACACCATATTTACAGTTACTTGATCCGTCGCTGCTAGCAATAAAGCAGTGTTTGGCAGGGAGGAACAGAATTTAGTGGATTATAAGTTGGGAAGTACTTGTCCAACATCGGGGAATTGCTCAAGGTTGCGTCCGCTATAACGAGGGTGACTCGGTTGTACACGGCACGCAGCCACGCTATGGGCACAGAAGCGTACTATTCTTTCTCATCAAAATTAATTTTGTTCATAAGAAATACTCGTTCCGTTTCAAAAAGAATAATTAAAAGTTTGTAAATTAAAAAAATATATATTTTTGATTAGAGAAAAATATTTTGAGCCACAAAAGTTTTGAATATCCTCACAAAATTCTTCTTCTTTAAACATACACCACATATTTTTATTAATATACGTACCTAAATAATTTATTTTGGGACAAAAAAAAAAATATTCGGCCTTATTCTTTTTGGAACGAAGAGAGTAAATTTTTAAGTTTCACTACCTTATCTGAGTTTCTTAAGAATTAATGGCGTTACATATTTTCTTGTAAGAATCATAATTTTTTGGTGAATTAGTCCGTCACTCATCAATTGGGATTTTGAAAATTGAGAAATTTGTGTTCGTCTATTGACAATTACTCATGACTACGGTATACATGAATAAAATAGTCGGTCAGGGACGTTCGCAATAATTTTTTAAGGGGGAGTCTCTAATAAAATGTCATTTATTAAAGTTTAAATATTATATAATATAAAATACATACTCCGTATAATATTAAAAATATTATTATTTGATAATTCACATTTTTTGTAAAAGGATAATGATATACTATAATTTATTCAACATTTCTTTCTTTTCACTTAAAAGAAAATAGTATCGTGCACTGTTTTTTCAAAAAAAATCTTCTAATATTTTTCTCTTAATATTCACTATTAGATAAATTGAAAAATAATTATATTTCATCACATTATTTAAACTTTGTAATTTTTAAAATAAAATATTGGGATTTCTTAGAACCTCAATGACAATAAAAGGTTTTGTTATTTTTTTTAGATTTGACCTCATTCCTTATAAAAAAAAAAAGGATGTGCTACATGACATGGCTGATATAAATTATATGAAGTCAATCTCATATACTTTTTATAATTATGTATTAACTTCAAAATTATTAGTTTGCATCTGCGAATTTTATATGATTGTGAGCAAAGTTGAAATTTATTTTAAACTCTATCCTCTAAACTTCGCATCGTTAAGTTAACATCATAATTTTTTAACCAAAAGAAAAAGAACATAATAATTTTGCTATATGCCTCCACCATTAAACAATTATCATCTTACATTTAAGGATAAATATGAGTTGCTTTTATAAATATTGACTGATTGTGTGAGGGTCAATATAAGTTTGTGGAGTTGAAAACAGTATTAAAAAAATAATAGCTCATTATCCCCATGATTATTTTTTACTGTGTATTATTTCAATGAATTGAGGTGGTTAATATGTTAATTTAATTCGTAAAGTTTAGTAAATAAAAAACACTTACCAAACACATTTGGATCGGATGATAAGGAATTCGGTACTCTTTAAGTAATGTCTCAAGTTTGAAAAGAAATGTCTTGGGAGAATGAAACCCCCAATTTAAGGTCCGACAACTTACTTGATTCTGAATTAATCGGAATTTAAAAATGACTATCGAATACGAAGAAGAAAACAAAATAAATAAATAACACTTGTTGTAACAAATGTCGGATAGAAGGTAGGCACATATGAATACTCATTGGCTGAGCAGTGAATAGTTTGGTTGGAATTACTATAAATTTTAATCGATCTCCTTGTTGAGCTGGAATGTGCAAAATCGATGATGATGTGGGGATTAAAGAGATCCAAATTGGATAAATCATGTTCCAAACTGGAATAGGATGTGATATTTGATCCCAATAATTAATGGATTATGTAATCTGAGGCCCAGCCCAATGGAATTGTGAATTAGCCCAAAAATCAAAGGTTTTGTAATGAGCAAAATCTGGATGGGAAACAGGACATATACTTCATCCGTCTCAAAATAAATATAATATTTATTTTTTTGTCTGTCTTATAATAATTGTAATTTTTTTTAGTAAACTTCAGATAGTAAATTATCTATTTTAATATTACTTTGTAAAATATGATACACTATTTTATTTATTATTCTAACATAATGGGTCACTACTTCAATCACTATTCTAATATTTAAAATTATAATATCAATATTATATCTCACAACTTTAACTATTATTTCATCATTTAAATTATAAACAAAGGACAATTTAGACAATTTATTCATAATGAATACATTTTTTAAATTCCGTAAAAAGTCAGAAACATAGCGCCCTAGTTATAAGACTAACTTCGTTAATGAAACTTAAACAAAATCTGTTCTAGAGGATCGTACCTCCTTAACCTTGATATCTAAGGAGACTAGAAAGAAATTGTGGGAGATGATCCATGAACGGTACGATTAGAGCTTCAATAATGACATGGAAATTTAGTTGCAGTTGATTAATACGTGCCATCGATCAACGGCTGTGATGGTCGATTGGTTGTCTGACCCTTGCTCTCTCTTCTCTGGTTTCAATTACTTGGGCCTGAATTTTTTGACAGGATAGTTTGTTAATGGGCTTTTTTGGCCTGTTTTGTGGTCTTTTTTTCATATTTTAAAATAATTTTTCGTTATATTTTTTGTACTTCAACAATATAAAAAAATGTATGACCCATGTTTATATTTTTCTTTATATTTTAATAATTTTAAATTTTTAAAATTATTTTTTAATAAAAAAATGTATAAATACATATTCTAATAATTTATGACCCATGTTTTATGTAATATTATTAAGTTACATAAATTTCTAAATAACTATTTTTAAATTTTAGTTTTAGTTCTATAAAAGTGGAAAGAAAATAAAAATAAAAAAGAGACTCATTTTGTAGAATAACAAAAATTGGGAAGCAAAAGAGTAAAAAAAAAATGAAATAGTTAGGAACAAATAGATAAAAGACCTTTAAGTCTCTTATTTATTATCAATGCTAGTAACTAAATTAAAATAAATATATATTTATGATCCAAAGTTGATATTTATCCAGTCATATCATATCTTAATAGAAAAATAATAAATAAATAAATTTATCTAAATTAATATCTAATAAAAAAGACTAATAAATAAAAGAGTTATGAATCTCATCTACACTCTTATTTCGAATTATAAATTCGAATTTAAAATAAATTACTACATATAAAATACTATTACGTTAAAATTTTGAAATTATTTTATTTTAATTAATATCAAAATTAATATAACAAATATTAAAAATAATAACTATTGAAAAATATTGAGAGGAAAAAAAGACACTAAAAGATAAAAGAGTTAAGAACCGCGTCAACACTTTTTTATTCTAAATTATAGAATTTAAAGTGAACTTATTTTATTTCACTTGATATCAAAGTCAACATTGTAAACGAAATATAAAGTACTATTAGGTTCAAATTTTGAAAATTTAACAACTTTATATTATAATTTAAAATTTAAATTTTTTTATAGAAATAGGTTTTTTTTTTAAATTTAAAAAGGTAGAATGAAGGACATGTGGCGGCCAACCAAGACTTTGTTCTAAACATGATATCTTCTTTTATAGAAAGAGGTATAGATTATTTTAATTGATTTAAATCAATGTTGTAAACTATATATAAAATACTATTACGTTCAAATTTTGAAATTATTTTATTTTAATTAATATCAAAATTAATATAAGAAATATTAACAATAATAATTGTTGATGAATGTTGAGAAGAAAAAAAAGGCAATAAATATAAAAGAATTATAAATCGCATCTACACGTATTGCTTCAAAGTGTATGTGAGTATATTTTATATACTACTTTTTATATATAAAAAAAAAATATTTACAAGAGTTTTAAGACGTAGAGATCATGAGCTTCTAACTTTTAAAGTTGTGTAAATTTTGAGAGCAGTGTATCATTAGATGTTATATCTTGGGAAGTAACGAGTTAGTGAAACTGTTGTACCGATGAGATTTGCAGTGATTCGAATAACTTTAAAAAAGAATGTATACTTGTGTCTCATCCAACAAATTATGTTTCAAACAATTGTATCAATCTATTTTAACTTTATGTTGTTACAATTATAAAACGTTTCATAAGAATAATTATTTTATAATTGTTATTGTAATTGTAATTGTTAAAAGTTTTCTAGTGTGGTGCCGTATATTTTTTAAAAAATTAAATTAGAACATTAATATCATTAGATTTTCTAAGAACAAATATTTTTATATGAATTTAGTACTATGAAGTTAATTAATATTAATTACTCTTATCTATAGTAATACATATAAGATTTATGGTGCAAATTATTAATTGGACAGAATTCGTTTCAATAAAAGAATATTACATAAATTTGGTACTATAAAAGCTTGTTAATAATTAATTTTATGTGCGGTGGTACATATTTAATTTATGGTAGATAACATTAATTAGAATATTATTCAATTTCTAGTAGAAATATATTTATAGTAGTAAGAATATTACTTATAATAAAATTCCTAATTAATAGCATCAATTTGTATATTTATAGTATTAAGAATATAAGTTATAATATAATTGGTTTTAATATTATATATATATATATATATATATATACTAGGTAAGTACCACGTGCGTTCGATAGATAGATAGATAGATAGATAGATAGATAGATATACATACTAGGTAAGTACCACGTGCGTTCATCATAATTATTTTAATTAAAAAAATAAATTTTTAATAAAAAATATAAATAAATAATTTAATAATTTATAGTTTATAAACCAAAAAATGTCATTTATTTGATTGAGTTCATATGTTCATAAATATCGTAAACTATCTAAAAAAGTATTACATGCTATAATATTTCTTTCTTTTAAACTTGGAATAATTTTCTTCTTAAACTGAGGAAGTATAAAATTACATAAAGTTGTAAACACTTATTTTTAAATTTTAACTTCCATTATAGTGTTATTGAAGTACAATAAAATGATTTATTTTATTTTATTTGTTTTATATGGTGCATTTAGGAAATCTTGAAACACAAATTTAAAGTGAATTTATTTTACTTTGATTGATGTCAAAATGAATGTTGTAAGTTACATATAAAATACTTATCTTTTAAAATTAAGAAAATTTTGAAAAATTGTATTATAATTTAAAATTTAACATTTTAAGAAATAATAGATATTATAATAACAAAAATAATTAAAGAAAACAAATAAAAACAACAAAAAAGGGATGCATCCTACATTTATTTTATTTTGATTGATGTTAAAATAAAAGTTGTAAACTACATATAAATTAGTGACAAAATAAATGTTGTAAGCTACATATAAAAAACTACTATTTCAAAATTTTATATTATATTTTTAATCTTTTAAAATTTGAATTTAATAAAATCCAAAAGTATCTATAATTTTGAAACTCAAGAACAAAGGGTGATGAGAGGAAAAAAGAAAGAATAAGAAAAAGAAAAAGAAGAACGCAAAAAACAAAAGAAGGGAGAGAAGTGTTAAAAAAAAAAATTTTAAAAAGACAAAATATAAACATGTCCTAACTTGTTATTCTCTTTTATAGAAGATAACATATGAAGAAAAAAAAGTACAAAAAGACAAAAAAGGGAAAAATAAAAATAAAATAAAAATCTAAAGAAGACAAAAAGTTGACCGCGTCCTTTAACGAAATTTGAAAAATAATAAAAAAAGATTTTCTTAAATTTATTTTATTTGAATTTTCTAAACTACATATAAAATTAATGTCAAAATAAATATTGTAAGCTATATATAAAAATACTACCATTTAAAAAATTTAAAAATTTTACAAATTTATATTATAATTATAATTTTAATATTTTAAAAAAATAGAGTTTAAAAGTATATACAACTTTAGAATGAAAGAAATAATAAATAGTATGATAATAAAAATATTTGATAGTAAAAAATAAAATAAAAAGAGCTCCAGCCGACAAAGTGTTAAGATGTCTCCTGACCGTCAGCTTGACCATTCTTGCTTTTATAGAATGATATATATATATATATATATATATATATATATATATAAACACACACACACACTTTATAAAAAATACAACTGCGACCTTGAAGTGAATGAAAAGAAAAATAATTGTTGAATTTGTCAAATCTACAACTTGTCCTTGAATCAACAAAAAAAAGGATTCATAAAAACATTTACAATAATGAAACAAATAAAGAAAAAAAAA
>JAUMHB010028556.1:3198-13409 GCA_032359685.1 Pittosporum tobira | reverse complement strand
AAATTTTATAAAAAAAATTAAAATATCGCAAACAATTTGAGACGAGGGGGTATTGGCTTATAATATTACCAATACATTTGATACCCTAACATTATTTATTCGCTTAACAAAAGTGAGCTATGTGGGACCCACACACCTCATTCTTTGATGTCCTTTCCTTCCTTCCGTCCTCCCTTCCTTTCTTTCTTTCCCCCAGACGCTCCGCAAACCCAAATATTCTTAGAATCAATACTTGCTGCGACGTTTCGTCCCTCTAATGGCTACTCGGCCCGGAGTCCTACTAGTCCACTTCGCATGAACCCCTCCCTCTAACCAGCATAATTTTAAATAATATTCATACTTCTAATTTTTATTGGATCAATTTGAAATTTGAAAAATACGAAAGAAAAAAAAAATCTAAATTTATTTTAATTAATATAAATTTGAATAAATATTTCTTTAAGAAATATAATATTGAAAATAATGTTGTTATCTAATTTGATTAACAATTAAAAAATAATTATATTATATTATATTATATTATATTTTTTCATCTTTTTTCTCACTTTCTTTTGAATTTTTCAAAATCCAAAACAGGGTATTCGAGAAGATTAATCGATGTGTTTAAAAGACAGATTAATACGTATGCCTACTCCAAAATCTCGGCCGCCACTAACTGAACGGATTTGTGTCCAGAAACGACTGATCATATCGACCACGGCAGCTGCTGCTGCATGCATAGTTTTCATTAATGCAGTAGTCCATGGATTCCGAATATATATATATATATATATATAATTCATTAATTCAGGGTTGTAAAAAAAATTTCTTCCTTAATTTACACATGTTTCGTCTCCATCACATAATTTTCTCCGTCAATTTTAATCGCACCTGCGGGGCCAGCAACTGGGACCCACGCTAATCAGTATGTTTCGTCCCCATCTATCTCAGTTCAAGTCTTTCCCACTTTCTTTTCATTTTCTGTTTACTTGCCATTAATTCTAAAAGTGGATTCCATTTCATTACTTCTATTTTTCGTGCACCTGCTGATCTCTTGTTTGTTAATTTTCTATTTGTGTTGAGAATAAAACTTCCCTCGATGAGTTACATCATACACCAAAAATATAATGTTTGCTTCTTAGTAATATAATTCTCCCAAACAGTTCGTAATAATTTGATTTTGTGCGAAATTTAAAAAATGTGTTTGATATTATAATTTTAAATAGGAGAATAGTGATTGATATTATTATTTAGTAGTAGTTAAAGTGGTGAGATATAGTATTGATATAATAATTTAAAATAGGATAATAGTGATTGAAGTAGTGAGCCATATTTGATAAAGTAATGGTAATTTAAATAATTAACATTATTAAACTTTTCAAATTGAGTATGTTGCAATAATGTGAAACGTCTAAAAAAGATAAATGTTGCAATATAAATGGGATGAAGGGAGTAACATTGAGGTATATCATTGCTCTATGTTTACAGTTTCATTAACACATGCATGCATTTTCATTAATTTTTTTATGGTCAAAAGTTTTTATCAATATTTAACGATAAAAATATTTTTAACAATTCTAAATTTTTGTAAAGGTGATCTATGTACCATAGATTATTTCTTGACATATTCGAATAATTACAAATAAATATGTTAAAATCAAAAGTTGATTGATGCATTGGACGAAACTGCATGAAATATGTAATGGATGAGAGCTAAATTGCTGTGTAGAATATGCTACGTAATCACATATATTTAATTAACCATAAGAGTTTATTCTTGTGTTACAGAACTTTTGTAGCTTCGATCAGCAGTATGTTATACAGTATGTTTCGAGTGCTATATGATCGATCTTCAGATTGCCAAAAGCCCAAAACAACCCCACTGAACAAGAACATGCAGAAGCTGCAAAATTTAGGCAGGCTTGCTTAATTAATTAGATCAACTTACCTTTTGAATTGGTTAATATCATTAATTAATTAGTCATATATACCAACTAAGCTTTTGCAACGTAACCAAAATTGATCCATTATATAGCACTACTAACTTTTGGATGGCATGCGTCGTGAACTTTTGAGGTTCACCGTTTATATGTAATACTTTATACATTCCAACATTAAAAATAATTTTGAATTTTATCAATTTACATTTTGAGAAACCTTAAAATTCAAATTATAATATTAATTTTAGACTGAATTACACATATGATCATTCAAGTTATCAATCAGTTTCAATGTGTTCACTCAACTTATATTAGTAACACTTTTGTCCATACAATTGCCCAATTTGAGTCAATTGAAAAATTTTGTTGACTTTTCGTGCACGTGAATCACATGAGAAGGGATAAAATTGTCTCAACAATAAAATATAAGCCTAAACAAATACAGTAATAAATAAATAAATTCTATTCAGTTTTTGTTTGTACTTATTTACTTATTTTTTAAAAAATTTATTTATGTGCTGAAGCCTCTTTTTTTTTTTTTTTTTTTTGATTTAGATTTAAATTTTATTATTGAGACGGTTTTAAATTAGCACATGTGAGTCACGTGCACGAAAAGTTAACAAAATTTTTCAATTGACTCAAATTAGGCAATTGGATGGACATAAGTGTCACTAATAAAAATTGAGTGAGCACATCGAAACTGAGTGATAACTTGAATGGTCATATGTGTAATTCAGCTTTAATTTTTTGCAAAGTTTGCACGTAGTAGTATTTTATATGTAGTTTACAACAATGACTTTGATATCAATTAAAATAAAATAAATTCAATTCAGATATGAAATACAAGTGTATCTCTAATTTTGGATGGAAGGAATAAAATCTCTTTGATTTTGAAATTAATGTAAGAATAAATCATTATATAGTGAAAGATCTACAAATAATTAATCATCAGACGCTACTTTATTGCTTTCAAAATGAGAGTTCCAAAAATCAGTTAGTTTTGTCTAATTCAAAACCTAGCTTTCATGAAAAGTTAATAACCCTAGGTCAAGATATCCAACTATGTATGCCCACGCCTAGCTATGTTCGGTTCTTTGCAGAGATATGGAATAACTTGACTGACATGAACAGTCATTCTCTAGAAAAGGCTGAGTTAATGGGAAAAAAAAAAGTAAAAGAAATCACATAGATAAGAAACAGAAGAATCACCATCCTGCTGTTCTACCCCCTCATTTCCCTTTTGTCAGAAGAAGGAATCTACAATCTCACTCACAAGGGAATAAAATTGACTAATTAATCAAGCAAAAATGTTTTATAAATGTTCTAAAAATTAGTAAATGAATTTAGGGAATAAAATAAGAATTTTGCGTTTAAATAGACTTAGACAAAAATTAATAATACATGATTAGAATCTAATCAAATTTAAACGCTCAACTAATTATCTAAATGACATAAGCCAACATAACGTTTAATCGAATATTAATAGATAAGAATTATTAGAACACTACTGTACACAGAGAGAGACAGACACAAACACACAAAACATTCTCAAATCTATACATGCCATTAATTATGAATAAAGCAACTAGACAAAAATACCCTTCTCTCACTGATCTCATATAGTAAGCCAACACATGGAACCACCAAACGCACTGCCTTTAATTTCTTGCTTTACGACCAGCTTCAAGAAAGTGGTTGATTTTTCATCTCCCTTTTGAAGACTCCATCCATAGCCTTTTCCTTTTTCTCTTCTTCATCTATGGATACTGCTCAGTGGCCAGAGGTAAAGCACACAACATGTTTTCTTCCCATTAAATCATTATTTTCGTCTTCTTTTTCTGGTTGGGATTTCCTATGCCAATTTAGAGTTTTCTTTTTTTGGCTTTTTGGGGTTTCAAAAATAAAAATAAAAATAAAGAAAACATTTTCTTGTTGATCATGGATAGCTAGTTTAAAGGTAATCACTTTCTAAAAGAGATGATGTTGTTCAGCTTAAGCCCCCACTAATTTTTGAATTTAATTAGCTGTCTTTTTGAAATCTTCCATCTGGTCATGAAAGTTGAAAGTACTACTCCTGCAGTTCTTTTTCTTTCTCTTTCCACCATCTGATCATAGGAGGAGGACTAAATCTTTAAAAAGTTAACTAAATTTTTTTATTTTTTGTTTACTTTGTTTTGTTTTGTTTGTTTGCAATTGCTTTCGTTCTCCTCTAACTTTTGCCATATATAGAATTTTGCTTTTGAAATTTTTTGATCATCATCATGTAGTCATTAATTTGCTTCAATTTCCCTGCAGGGGAATATTAATGGAGTGGTGAAAATACCCCCCATGGAAACTAATCCATCAGGGGCAGCTCATGTAAATAAGCCAAATAATACTACAGCTCCAACAAGGGCCCAGAAACCACAAGCTTCGAACTGTCCAAGGTGCAATTCAGGTCACACAAAGTTCTGTTACTACAACAATTACAGTCTGTCTCAGCCCAGATACTTTTGCAAGACTTGTAGAAGGTATTGGACTGAAGGCGGCTCTCTCAGAAATGTTCCCGTTGGCGGCGGTTCGCGTAAAAACAAGAGATCCTCTTCTTCTTCTTCATCCTTTTTATCCAAGAATATTAAGATTCTTCCTCAGGATCAGACAAATCCTCAAAACCCTAATAAGATCTTAATCCATGAGGCCCAAGATCTTAACCTAGCTTATCCACCAACTGGCCCAATTTATAATAGTGGCAGCGGCTTCTCTGAATTTGTTGAATTTCCCTCTACTAATACAACCACTTCATCTCATCACATCTCAGAACTTTTGAAGTATGGAATTAATGGTGGACGGGGGTTCAGTTCTTTCATGCCAATGATTCCGGTTGTTTCGGATTCAAATAATAATCCTGGTCTTCATAATTTCCAAGATTTTAGTAAACCAAGTGGGGTTAATTTTTCTCTAGATCATCACCATGGGGGGTTTGAAAGTTTGGAAGGGGTTCAACAAGAGAATGGTAGTAGTAATTCTCATGCAAAGCTATTTTTCTCATTTGAAGATTTGAAGCAGCAGCCTGCACTTAATTCATCGTCAGCCACAAATAGTACTCATGAGTTAATGGAGAATAGTGGAATTACTCAAGGAGATCATCATCAATCTACTGGATATTGGAACAGATCGGAGCTAGGTGGTGGTGGTGGTGGTTCATGGTGAATATATAGTTGATATATATTCAATATTTGAACTTGCATGAAGAGAAATTATTGAAGAAGTTTTCCCAAGTTTGGAAAGTTGATTAATACTACTAACATATGGAGACAGTATTTAAGGTTTTTTTTTTTTTTTTAAATCCTTTTTTTCTTTTCAAATTTCTATTTGTCTACCCTTCTTTTATCTACTTTATGTAGTAATAAGTATTTGTTTTGCTTGTGGCGTTTAATTGTTTATTGAGTGGAGATTAATGTTGAATGTTTGAACTTTGAAGCTTATTTTAGGTTAGCTTCAAAAGCTTATTATCGTGGAACATTATTGAAAGATAGAGACTGATCGATCGATGCCAATGCGAGGAGAATCCTTGTTTCATTTCCAAGGAATTCGATCGAGAAGATTCTTACCAGAAAGTGGAAGATTATCCTAGTTTACTATAATGTTTCTTTCATCTACCTTGTAGAATTGACGAGTTAATTAGTGTGATGTTTGAAGTTTGTGATACCGAGGTGGATTTGATTTTATTAATGTTAAAGGCTTTGATTTTTCTTTAATTTCGATAGAGTTTGTTAATTATTTATGTTAATCTATAGTAGTATCAGACTTCTTTCTCTCCTCTCTTTCTTTTTTGTTTTCGCCGAACAGGTGTGAAATGTCAGTCTTTATCACCAACATCTGTGTCTTGAGATTCTTACTTTAAGCCATCCAGCCACCACCCCATGAAGCAACTAGGATATGGTGGAGATCAGTGGAGTATCCAATATCATGGACAACTAGCTAGGTATGACCCATAATACATATCTTAACATCACATGGTACCGTACCACTTTAATTTAGATTGATATGATAGTAGTAACAAATATAATAGAAGTATATACAATATGAACCGATTCGTAGCTAGTGTTATATATATATATATATAAATTGTTTAAAATGTACTTGTAATTGTTCATTTAAATTATTGACTTTTACAGTTTAAATGTTGTCAATTAGACTATCTCTATGATATTACCTAAAATTCTAATCGTATGCTTTTAAAATGGATTATTCTAGATGAGTTGCCCTCAAATTAAGCATCCTATAATATATAGATCACTATTTATAGATGGGATTGATCCATATCTACAATTGGATGACATTGATTTTTTGTAGTTTTTTTGTCTTTGGATTGTCTGATAAATTGTGTGTGTAACTTAATTTCACCATACCAAAAAGTTCGACTTGAGTTTAAACTATAAACTCAAATTTTAAAATATATATGTAGCCTATCGAGTGTATATTTTTATTGCATTTATACTTAAATAAGTTTTGGAAGTTATAGAAATTACTCCCAAATAAACACTTAGTAAATTGATTGCTACATAAAATTTTAAACTAAATTGACACAAAAAATAAATAATTAGATTTTATTCAGCTGTGATTATGGACCAATACCTATATATATATACGCGCGCACACACACACACACACACACACAAGTGAAGGCTGTGAAATATAACCCGAATCATGTGTTTTCATTAGTAATGTTTGGTTACCCGAGTACTGAGTCTACTGACAACTCAAACCACCTTATCGATCTGTATCAACCAATTAACTACTCCATAGAGGAAAGCTCACCTAATATATATATATATTTATATATTTATATATTTATTTTATTTTATTTTTTATATCCCATTCACCCATTCTTTCTTTACGGTGTGCCCCATTTTCGTGAATGATCGATCATCATCCATCACTTCTTAATTGTAATCCCACCATGTTAATAATTGTCACTTTCCTAGCTAATAATACCTTCATACAGTATATATACTTTTGAACAGAGATAATATACCAATCCTTGCTTTACTGGCATTCCCTTCTTTAGGTTTTTAGTGTGCCCCACAAACATTCCCCTTGTGAAACGCGCCCAACAACAATTATTTTCTCCACTTACCTCAAATCTTCTTAAACATACCTAATATGAATACAGGGAGAGACCCTCCAATTATATATATATATATATACACACACACACACACATAGTCACGTTAAGGAATAAAATAAAACAAAAGTATTTTTTCGTCTAATCTAATATTTATTGTCTAAGTATAAATTTCAACGGTCGGTATTTATCATATCCGTTACTATTAGTGGCAAACATATTTTTTTTATAGTAGACATCTGCTATTAATAGTAGTTAATATTTTGTCCGTTACTATTAGTAGCATTCCCTGTAGAAAAAAAAAACACATCTACTATTAATTGTAACAAATGTGTACTATTTTCAGCCATTATATTAAAATCTGAACAGTGGATGTTGAATTTGATGAAATAATATTTTTATCAAACTTTGACCCCACCAATATATATATATATATATAGTATAGAGATTCATAGTTGGATCGAACTGAGAGACTATAATCAACTATATTATTTTTACCGTTTAAAATTATATCCAATAATTTAGATCATTACTGATGAAATTCAAATAGTTGAATCAAATTTTAAATTATAAAGATAAAATAATTGACTACAGTCCCACAATCAGGTCTAATTGTGAATCCTGATCTCTCTCTATCTCTCTTTCTATATATATATATTGCTGTTAGGTTTAAATCTATGGTGTCAACTGTTAACCACTATGGTATGTTCTTTAGTGCATGTCATGGAAATGCACCACCCAAGGTAGCTTCTAGTGGTGGCCAAACTTGTTCAACTCCTCCATTAATTTTTAATATATTAAATAGCTGTGTAGATAATATTTGATCTGCATTTGTCAAATGAATTTGGAAATGAAGAAAAATGCTATTGATATAGAGTGCTTTATGGGAGTTTCAAAGTTTAACCTCGCTAATTAATCAAGTAGTATACAGCAAAAACTGGATTTCTATGTGAGGTACAATCATTGAAGTTATGCGCACGGGAAGGCGTAAATTCGGGAATTGGTAAAAAGAATGAACATTCCGCCGGATTACACCAAAAATCTAACGTTAGTTTAGGAAACTACACGTAACCCCATGTTATTTGTAACGGTGTTAACAGGGTTGTACAATTGTTTAATTTTACCTGAAAAATTCATTAATGGGTTATGTGTTTTCCTATGAGATCTTAGAGTTTACGTGTAGGTTTCTAAACTATAAGTAAAGTTGTAAATAGAACCAAACGGTTCGAAATTTCTTCGAGATTGCTCGGTTAAAAACTTGATTTCCTATCTCATCTTTTGTTCCAATTTAATTAGCAAAATAAAATTTGAGACATGTATTTCTTATTCTTTATTCGTGTACGCATCATTACCGAATTAGAAGGATGAAGGCTACCCTAACGGAGAAGTCTGCCCGGTCTAAAGTAGTAGTCAAGGCGAGAAAATAAATGTTTTTGTGTATTTATTGTCACAATAAGATGGAAAAGTGCCGAGGCTACCAGATCGGGAAAACGACTTGATCGATAATGTCATGTTTTTTGGTGTTGTGGAAAGCGACTTAGATGTGTGTGTGTGTGTGTGTGTGTGTGTGTATAACGTAATAAATGTTTCTAAACAATTATGTTATAATATGTCTTTGAACATAATTCGGTGGGATGCATGGGGAAAATCTAATGGAAATTGCACTACTGTCGTCATTCAGCTAGAATAATTTCACTATCATTAATTATTAATTTTATTAGACTGCCACGTAACTCTTTACGCCTCGCAGTTATTTCATACACATTCGGTAATTTTTAATTACGGATTGGCGATATAAAAAATAAATATTCAAAGGCATTGTGTAATTTATCAAGTCCGCAATTATCAACCATAAGCTCTACTATTATTAATTTTTTGTCCACAAGTATTAATGCATATACATGTAAAATTGAAAAAAAGGGTAATCGTTAAACATTATTTCAAATGGTTGAAATCTATTAACCAGCTATAAGTTCACAATTAGTCCACAGTTAGCCCTTATTGTCAACCTGAACTCTCTCTATATAAATGAATGAATGAATATATGCTATATATGTCATTTTCTTTTGCCATAAATGTGTGAACATGAATTTACGTACAGGACAACACAATCAAATATAAAACTTCATGCATGGTATAATTAAAATGGGGTTGACTATATTTATTCTCCTTGTACCATGACATAGGATAGAGCAAATATGGCTTGATATGGTGTAAGATAGCTAATGCATGCATAGATAGAACATATTCTCTCCGTTTTAAAATATAAAAACAAATATATTTTTATTTTATTTTAAAAATATAAGACCAAAATAAATATAGAATACATCATTATTCTAGATTTTTTTATCATTTCACGCATTACTACCCCAACACCAAAAATCTTTCGAAACCTTATTTCTCATTATTTAATCGTTATGTGCTAGAATTAAAACTTATTTTACTCTTATAATCATATCTTTTTTAAACAATATTTGTTATGAATATAAATAAAAATTTACATAAATAATATATAAATAGTTAGTTGTACTGTTTTTCATTCAAATAAATAAATATATTCTTTTAATATATATTTTTTTAACAAAATACTCTTATATTTTGAGTCAGAAGAATTAATTGTAAACTCCTTCTAGCATAAAATAATCCTGATCGTATTAGAGAATGCACGGCTGGAGTACTTTATAGACATACGTACGCGCACACGCTGTGTACTCCTTGAAAAAGTCTTAATTTCTTGTAATCAATTGACAACAAACACACACTCACACCAGCTTGTTTGATACCTGGAGCGTCCCAGATTGACCATTTGGTTGGGAGGATGTACCTCACGTGGTGGCAATTTGGGTGCTTTAGCAGGGAAAAGAACTAAGTATATGTATGTATTCATTCTATACAAATTGACCGTAAAAGTTGTGCTTTGTAAGTGTTTCAATTCGGATGTATTGTGAGATAATCAAGACATTTAATTGCTTTAGTAAAATATTTTTTTATCATAATAATTAAAACTTATAGTCTTAATCAGAATAAACTCCTTAATTTTTTTCTTAAAATAGTGAAGTGGCATATTTTTATTGGACCTTGTAAAAGATTACTATTACAGCTCCTCTGTAAAAAATTAAAAAAATCTCTTAGAATAGTAAAAGCATAATTTGGTAACTCCATCAACAGCCCAAGGTCCGAGTGAG